>PQXL01000041.1:0-130302 GCA_004916875.1 Botrytis galanthina
ATAAATAATTAAATAATTAATTAAATAAATAATTAAATAAATCCATAACAAATAAATTTGATTAAAATTGTTCCCATAACGAGGTATGAACTATGAAAGATTCAGGAAAAGAATGGAAATATAAGAATTGCGGCTGTGCGCCGTAGAATGGATTAGGATACCAAAGATGGAATATGGTTTCGTTTTGGCTTTGGCTTTGCTTTCTTTGGCTTTCTTTGGCTTTGGTGAGATGTCGATATAGAGGTAGAGGTGAAGATTCCGAGGTACGAATAGATTGACGAATCTCATATGGAACTGGAGCTGGAAGGTGGGAGGATATGGATCTCGATATGTACAGAGCAGCGTACAATCAATGTAAGATCTAGGGAGGATGTGGGAAAAGATCGAAATTTTTAATTGCCAGAAATCAAAAGAAATCAAGGCGAGGCGCCCCCCCCGTGGAGGAAGATGGGTGATGGATATCTTTAAAGTGGCAAGGAGTGTGTGATTGGCTGTAACTTGTAACTTATTGGGATGGATTATGGGATGGATAATGAGAGTTGCTTCAGCTAGACTCGAAAAGGGTTGTATGTATCTGCGTATCTAGTCCATTGTAGGGAAAGGCGTCTGGTCTAAATCGCTTTTAGAAGAGTCTATCATGTCCGCGTGTTCTCATTGTCTACGTTACGGAGGATGTTTGAATTTTGCCCTTCACTTCGACTCTCTTGTTCGCTCAGATATGACAAATGAATAATAATGGGCTGGCTGAGGTCGATGGGTGGGAAGAGGTGGGAGGGTAGACATCGATCGTGGTGAATATCGAAAATATGTACACTGTACGAGAGTATAAAATCACAATCTCCGTGTTCCTAGATGGACCTACCTATGTAAAGAGCAATGAGGACGTACCCAGCATGTGATGGAAAAGAGGAGCATACCTACCTCCCTAGCTAGAGTCAATGAAAATCATTGAGCGCGTACGAGAATGAATGGAATGAAGAGCTGCAACCCTTGAATCACATCAGTATACTGGCACAGGGCGTATATAGGATACTCAGCTCAGAGAAAGAAAGGATTGTCGATGAGATTGAGCTTCTGCTTGTATACTACCACCACTTGACACTTATGACCACTTATTACCACTTATTACCACTTATTACCACTTATTACCACTTACTACCACCACTTAACACTTACTACCACTTACTACCACTTACTACCACTTACCACCACTTACCACCACTTACTACCAACCACTCAACGTGCCATATGGAGAAATCTCTCACGCTGCACAATGCGTGCTATGTGCATAATGTAGTGAGCCCAAGTGAGGTGAGTCAATTTCCATCTATCATTCTGGTCCTATCCTATGAGAATCTTCTGTTCGATAGACAATACAGCAGACTGGAATAAAGACAAGGGGTCCAAGTTTCAAGTGTCCTGTCATGGATTTGGAAAAGATTCAATACAAGGCCATTCCCAGGTTTCCCAGGTCGTGCAATATAAATCGAGCACAGTGCATTGCCTAGGCAATTCTGGTGACGAAACCGGCGTATCAGAGAGGAGAAAATAATTATAGACTCGAACTTCCCCCCTTTTGATAAGAGCGATAAAGGCAAAGCGAGAAAAGTGGTTGGGGAAAGCGTCTCGTAAAAAGCAACAATCAAAACAAGTGCGCGCAGGTGGCTGGCTACTGCATTCTTTTTATATGCTTTGCTCGTCAAAAAAGAAAGGAGATGGCAGCCATACACGATCTTGCTTTCGAAGCTTGCCTTCACAATTCTTCTACTTGGTTAGTTTAGCACGGTGATTCCAAGTTCTAACGTCTCCGAGGATACATAGCCTCCCAAGTGCGCAAGTTCATTGGTACTTGAACAGACTGGACCTAACTCTAAACTGGCCGGACTCTCCCAATGACCACCTATAAACATCGAATGAAAGCACGACGGTCACGTGATATATCTCAAATACCACCATTGTAGATGCGTGAAGTTGTTCTCACCAAAGAGATTCGCAAAATTGGGAATATCTACATATTCGTACAACTCGATCTCACTTACGAAAATGCTTGTCATGCCACATCAAGTCTCTACCCATTCTCTCAATGAATGCCAACAAATCGGTCTCCACTAAAAGGGGTTTTGGGAAAATGCAGGGGTCAATATTCCATATCCGAGATGTCAACAATCCAATTGCTTTCTCGTGTTTTCATCAAGAGTCTCACGTACGGAGCATCGCATGAGTTTACCTATCAACTAACGACAAGATGTCCAGCTACTTTTCTCGGATGACCTCATATCATCCATATCAACCTCTCGATATCAATCTTTCTGGAAAGTATGTGGAAAATAGTTTCAGTCCGTCCATCCTCATTACCACCTTTGGAACAACGTGGGCTTTGGTGCTCGGCGCAACACTTTTTGCGGTGAGGAAATTTTATCCCAGACTCAGTATAAAAGATCAAGGACTCGTTCTATGGTTTATCTTGAGTAAGCTCTTCACGCGATTTTTTCTCTACAATGAAACCTAACATTTAAATAGCGGGGTCAATCCATATATTTTTTGAAGGATACTTCGTCTACAATCATGCTCGAATGGCAAGCAGGACAGATTTCTTTGGTCAACTATGGAAGGAATATGCTTTATCCGATTCGAGATATATGTCCTCAGATTCATTTCTGTTGACCATAGAGACATGGACCGTCGTGCGTATGCCATTATCCGAACGCTGAATGTGTAGTATGCTAACGATATTGGCAGATACTCTGGGGACCGCTATCTTACCTCACCGCCGTATACATCACCCAAAATTCACAATTTAGGCACACCGTACAGGCACTTGTTTCAACGGGGGAACTGTATGGAAATTTGCTGTACCTTGGCACTAGTCTACTCGATGAGTACACCACTGGCAAACGATACTATCGACCGGAACCATTATACTTTTGGGTATACTTTGTATTGATGAACTCAATATGGTTGTTTGTTCCTGGCTGTAAGTACTAATCGCAATACCGACTCCATCATCGCTAACAATTCATCTTCAGTTGCCCTCTACGACAGTGTTATGGCGTCCGCAAGATCCTTCGAGTATTCAGATCCACCCTATGCGGCAAAACGCACCAGAAAAGCCAAAGATGATGGGGGTAAAAAGGAAAAGGAATATCGCAAAGTTCCTGCCTCTCAAGAATCCGATACAAGGTCGAGAAGGGGAAAGGCTAAATCATACAACGACGATTATTCGGGCTAGATTCGAAATATCGGCCGCTGATATGTTGAAACGATGTTCCCCTAGTCGAGAACATATGCCTCGCCACAATAGTTGGGCATGATCTATCATGCATCATGCAGTCGTAGATCAAAAGGGTACGGGGTTTGGGGAGGGTGGAAATATTTGGTCTGGATTCAGCAAACGCCGTGATGAAATTATGATACCCTTTATGATTAATGAGTACATATCTTAAGATGGGATTTGGAATTGCCCAAATTGAGTCATATCTAAATGTCAACTACATATACTTCGTTCAGGGATTTTGTTTAAGAAATGTTACATTTTCGATGGCATTCTACTTTGGATGTCGACTTTATATTTAGAACAAAGTACCAGGTCAATAGATATATGCATTTGAGCAACTAAGAGTGTTTCGGATGACAGCAAGTCTTCCAAGTGCCGTCAAAAATTGTTCTAAAAATTCCAGAGATTATATTGTATCGTCTTGGAGTACCATCAATGTCTTCAATTTCAATTTCCATCTCCAATCCCCAATCTCCAATCTCCTGGGCCGAACTACCGACACGCTTCTCGTAGATTTAATCAAAGCTAAATTAAGCTTACTTGTTTTCCGACCAGAAATGAGATATGATTGGTTGACGCTTTCATATTTTATGAAACGGAATTATGTTTCCGGCTGTGAAATTATATGTTGGTTGCATGTGAGGGTTTTCCAAGGTGGGAGTGAAGTGAAGTGATGGCATTGTGAAGGGAATAATTTCAGCTGATGCAGGTACCATCTGATTGATATATGAATGGAAAGACTCTTACGTAACCACCCCCCCTCTCTCTGAGTCTCTGTTCCAGAAGGATTTGGGGAATGCAGAAATAAGATTACGTGAGGGATTGGAATGTCTTTAGCCAGGTAGGATGCTGGTCACCCTGGGGAAAAGGGATCCCGAGGTTCGTGAATGAATATCTTTCGGATATGGATACCTCGATAGAGGCAGAGGATCCATGCCAATGCATTTAGATGATAGGTAGAGGGGTTCTTTAATGAGGTTATTTCAGGTGAGCGTGGGTAGGAGAGATGGACAGATGCTAGATAGATAGTACGGCGCATATGTACCTAGGTACGCAGAAAGTTTAATCTTGTTGTTCGGAAAGACTGCTCGACGGGGAAATTGACACAGAACAGATGGGAACGAGAGAATGTTCAATGTTGAGGGGACCGGTTGAGTTGATATCAGGTCAATCTACCAACGACCAACGATTCATGATTCACGCCCTCCCAACATATACCAAGCCATCCGATGGATCCCATACCGGTAGATGAGATTGAGTCAATGTATACCTAGGTCGGTGTATATAAATATCTTGTAAGGGAGTCGATGCAGTCAAGTGGGAGACTGGGAGACTGGGAGACTGACTGAGAGTATCGTACCTGAATCGCGAAAGCCTTGATAATCAGGTACTTTTTTATTAATTCATTACTACTGACTACTGACTACTGACTACCATCCCATCCCATGAGTTTGATTGATCCCGTCGGGTTGAGCAAGACATCCAAAACATTTCAAGGTTGAATGAAACCTTTGGAGAGGAGCAACTTCATCAATTGCCCAACCGCTCATTCAAATTCGGATTCAATTGTGAAATTGGCTATTGATTCACAAGTTCATAACTCCTTCATACCACATTCATCATATTCTCTCATCTCCATCTCCATCTCCAGCTCCATCTCCATCCTCTCCGAATCTTCGCATTGTCTTTTCCCCCCCTCTCCCCCCAAACAAGCAATCACCAAATCATTCCAAAATTAATATATCTTCACCATTCGTTTTATTGGCACTCCAAAAGAAAACTTCCTACAGTACTATCCGCTCATTAATGTAAAATCGGTTCCTTCCTACCGCTTGAATAACTAACTACTTTACTTGAATTTACCTTATTACTTTACTTTACTTTACTTCACTCTACTTCATTGCCTCCCCGTCCCTACTACCTAGTACCTAGCACATATATTGCAGTACCTCTCTCATCAAGTTGTACCGCAATCCTATCCTATACCATTCTACTACGTAACTTATTTCTCAGAAACACAACAGCCTTCACAACCTCCTCGTCCTCCTCCGCCTCCGCCTCCGCCTCCTCCTCCTCCTCCTCCTCCTCCTTCTTCTTCGAAAAAGTTACACCCATTCAGTCGCTCGATTGTACCTTCATCACTATATTCTATTACGAGGACCAATTGATATTCTATTTTTGAATCGGCTCCCTCTCCCATCTACACCGCCGACTTTTTCCCCAAAAATCATCCCACCTACCTACCTAGTACCTACCGACCGACTTCCATACCCAGTATTTACTACTTGCCCAGGTGTCCTTCGATATCTTTCTGAACGCGAAACAAACAACTCAGTCCTTATCGAAACACACGAGCAGGACTCATTCAACACACGTACTTGGTGATCTAGACTTGCTCTTATTTCATACATAAGATAAATCACAATTTGGAATATTCGGGGATCAAAAAGGGGAAATAAAGCAAAAAGGTCGCGAGATTAACATTTTTTGGCTTCTTCTTAATTCAATCGATGGTTATTGTTTCATGTTCTGCAGGCTGAATGTTCCTTGAACTTTGAGTCGCCAACACATGCGGAGGTCAATTGAGTGGAACCCTTGCGACTCGACAACGTCAGAATTTCAAGCAACTCTCCATAGAGCAGATACGAACCATACGAAATTCAATCAATCTGCAAGGCCGAAGACGAATTATCCATCATCAACGATTTCCATTTCAATTATTCGCCCTGGCCACCGCGACTCGAAGTACTCGGTTTAAGCATTACTTCCAAATTACAATATAATAGGGGGCTCGAACAAGGTCTGGAGATAGTTGTGGGTAATAAACGTTGATCATCAAATAATGGGTCCTCAATCAGAGGCAGGCCCCTATGCCGAAGGCGAAAATTATGATCCTTCACATTCCGATGATGGGGGAAGACTTACAACTGAGAGGGATATCATAATGCAAGATCAACATCTACCGAGGCCTAATGGCCCAGATAGGAGGATGAATGCATCGCCGGCAAACAGTGTGAGTGGTAGAGAAGGTCCCATGAGAGAGGGGAGTCGCAGACCAAGCAATGAGCGCACACGATCACGAACGCGAACTGGGAGGACTGGCAGCGGATCTTTGAGATTGTGTAAAAAGTGCGGTGAACCTTTGACAGGTCAATTCGTACGTGCGCTTGGAGGTACATTCCATTTGGATTGTTTTAGATGTCGAGTAAGTCAATCCCATTTCGCCATCATCCAACGGTGTTCCAGTTTCTGACTTATATCTTGTAGGATTGCGGTCAAATAGTCGCATCAAAGTTCTTTCCGGTAGACGAAGAAAATGGCGAAGGACAATACCCCCTCTGCGAGACTGATTACTTCCGACGCTTGGATTTGATATGCCACCAATGTAATGGCGCACTACGAGGATCATATATCACCGCCCTCGAGCGCAAATACCACATCGACCATTTCACTTGTTCAGTATGTCCAACGGTGTTCGGCGCACAAGATAGTTATTACGAGCACGATGGACAAGTTTACTGTCACTACCATTATTCGACACGATTCGCGCAACGATGTAATGGATGCCAAACAGCAATCTTGAAACAATTCGTCGAGATATTTCGAAATGGTCAAAATCAACATTGGCATCCCGAATGTTACATGATCCATAAATTCTGGAATGTTAGGTTGGCATCCCCGCAGGATGTACAAGAAATTCAACAGGAATCTGAAGATACGACGAACGAGGAAGGTCGAAATAATGTGCGATTAGAAGAGGAGAGAATGGAAGAAAAGGTCTACAAAATCTGGAGTGTGCTATCGACATTCGAGGAGTCCTCCGCGGCTTGTATATCCGACATGCTTCTACATGTTAGTAACGGTGCATATATGGATGGTGTGATGGTGGCAAAGAAGTTCATATGGCACGTTGATATCCTTTTTTGTTCTGCAGATAAATTGGATGGCATCATGATGAGAGATGGCTCAAAGGGTTAGTATTTCAATAATCTACGTCCTCACTGCTCTTACTGATCTTGTTAGGGCTATCATATTCGCGCGAAGCAAAATTATTATGCAAGAAAATTGTAGCATTCTTCTCACTCCTGTCCAAAACTCAGGAGACAGGAGTTCGAAAACTTGGCGTCACACAAGAACTTCTTGCTTTGGTTACGGGTTTGGCCCACTACCTGAAATTATTGATTCGTATCTGTCTTCAAGGCGCATTAAAGGTCGAACGAGATCAAAAGGATCCAGAAGGCCTTCACCAATTCCTTGATGACTTGGGTGATATGGATGCAATCAAGAATGATGATAGATCGTTAGAAGCTACCACAGGAACACCTGGACTTTCGGCTCCAAATTCGGATTCATGCATTAAATGTCAAAAGCCAATCGAGGATGAATGTGCTCGCTTTGAAGAAAGGAGATGTCATTTGACATGCCTGCAATGCTCTAATTGTGAGCGAGATCTTGCTCAGAACCTCGAGGACATCAGGTTTGATGATGTAGAGCAACGGGTATACTGTTGTAATTGTCAAAGTCAGTCTTCGGACGTGGTATCGGGATTTGTGCGAGTGACGAGGTTGCAACAGTATGTCTTCCTTCTGAGAGTTGCTTTAGCTCGATTGCTGGAAATATTACGTACCAAAGGTACTCTGCCACATACTTCGGATGACCCCAACCTCAATGGCTACAATTCGAGTGAGGGTCACAAAGTACCCTCGGATGACGACCCTCCTATGTTGAGGTCTGAAGCGCGTTCGAAATCATTTGGTGGTCCAGTTGATGAAAACCCACGTGAATCATCCTATGAAAATACCTTGAATGACGTAAGGCGACTACGAAGTACTCGAATGGACAAACATCTGTCTTCTACCATCAAAAAAGCAAGAACCTCGCGGATAATGGATGGTGTCGATAGTAAGAGGCCAGGTTCTGCAGGGGCTGATGGATCGGGTTCGAGAAATAACGAGTTTCAAGTAGTGGAAGACCGCGATGGTAACGGCGAATCGAGAACTGAATTAATGTTCGGCCATCAAGATGCTCTTACCCTGGACGATATTCCTAGAATTGTGGCTGCTGAACAAGCAAAGGAGCAAAGACCAAATGCATATAAGCATGCCCGTCATGAGCTTTTCCGAACATCTATTACTGAGCCTAAACTCATCAACGGTCACCAAAGGACTTTCTCTGCCGGTAACGACCTCGATGCACAAACACAACGTCAACAACAGAGAGTTGCTGGCAAGAAATATTTCTCGGAATTATCCGCTTTGGAATACTTCATCGTACGTCATGTTGCAGTTATCGCCATGCAACCCATGCTAGATGGTCACTTTACTATGGAAGAACTACTTAACCTGATCGAGACTAGAAAACCCACTTTCTGGGGTAAGATGGGTAAAGCTTTCAAGAATGATGGTAAGAAGACAGCCGTCAAGAAGAAGGGCGTCTTCGGGATACCACTTGATGTTATTGTCGAAAAGGATGGTGCCGAGTCGACAGATGGTGTTGGTCCTGGAGCTCTCAAGATTCCTGCTCTCGTCGATGATGCAATTGCTGCGATGAGAAAGATGGATCTTTCAGTTGAGGGTGTCTTCAGAAAGAATGGTAACATTAGAAAACTCAATGAAACCGTCAAGGAAATCGATAGTGGAGGGTGTGATGCTGTAGATTTGAGTCGACAAAATGTCGTACAAGTCGCTGCTCTGCTCAAGAAATATCTTCGAGATTTACCAGATCCTCTATTGACCTTCAAGCTCCACAATTTATTTATCGCATCGCAAAAGATTGCCGATGAAGATAAGAGACGTCGAGTGTTACATCTAACTTGTTGTTTGCTTCCAAAGGTACACAGGGACTGTTTGGAAATTCTCTGTTCTTTCTTCAACTGGGTTGCATCTTTCCATCAAGTCGATGAAGAATCCGGCTCAAAGATGGACACTCATAATCTTGCCACTGTCATCGCACCGAATATCATATACACGAATGCTAAATCTCCTGTCGATGATAATTTCCTTGCCATCGAGGTCGTTCACACACTCATTGAGTGTAACGAGCAAATGTGTGAAGTAAGTTTTCCCTCTTCTTTTTTACTTATTCTATGACTAACAATATAAAAAGGTACCAGAAGATCTCCAATCAATACTGAATGATCCCGTCCTCTTCAATAACACATCCGATATCACAACCAAAGAAATTCTTAAACGCTATGGCGATATCAGTGCTTCCGGTGGCGTAAGACACACGGTCGAAACGACTGAAGCGACTGGCCATAGAGATGGGAATGGAAGACCATTAGCTCCAGTGGTCACGAGAGTTGATGTTGATCCGGCGAATAATGCTTGGCAGAAGGAAAGTTCTGTGAGACATGTGCAGGATGCGCAAGTTGGCGGGCAAGGGAATCAGAATATGAACCCGAATCGAGAGTGGCAGGGTGGTGAAGGGGCAGAGTTACAACATCCACCACAGATTTATAGGGAGGAAAGGACTAGGACGCCGGATTTGGGGAATGGTAATGGACATGGACATGGTGGAGAGAGAAGTGGGGATAGGGAAAGGGGGGATAGGAGGGAATATAGAAATTCTAATAGTGGGTGGGGACCAGGGAGACCACCGCAGAATGGTGGAGTTGGAGTTACGGGAGCGGGATGAGTAAAGAGAGAAAGATGAATAAGATAGGAGATGAGGAGAGATAAAGTTAAATGGGAAGAAAAGAGCATATGTGGAGGATCAATCATCTTATTGGGATAACAAATAACATATCTTGATTAGAGATAAAGTTTCGTGCTTTTGATGGATGGGGCTTTGGGAAAAAGTGAAGAGAAAACTGGGAGGTGAATTAGTGGATTAAGTGGATAGTAGGGATGAAAGAAGGGTGGGAGTAGATGAATTGCATCCACCACTTCTTTGATTACCTAGATAATAATGAATGAGATATTTATGTTATATTTATATCTACGTTTTGTGTGTGTGTGTGTGTGTTTCGTTATAACACAGCTTATATATATACTAGCTCTTGAATCTCAAATTTTAGATTTTCGGATTGAATTTGGATTTGGAATTGGATTTGTAAATATCACATTGCAGATGAGAGTGGAGAAGAGAAGAGAGGAGAGGAGAGGAAAGTGTGATGAGCAGTTGTTTATTGATTGGTTGATTCTTCTGATTCTTCTGATTCTTTACATAAGGTTAATGTACACTGTACACTGTACACTGTAGAATGTAATATATACTATACATCATTATATATCATATAATATATAATATATAATCCTCTTCATTTGCTATTCTCCATCTGCGAGGTCTCTATCTTGATCTTGATCTGCTCATTCTGTATTCTGTATTCTGTATTCTGTATTTCCTATTCTTTCTCTTCATTCTCTTCCTGATCCTCTTCCTGATCCGCAGCTTTTCCATTCTCCATCCTTCTCTTGATTTCTTTTTCTTCCTCTTCCTCTTCCTGATCCGCGGATTCGGTTGCGGTTTTCTGGGCTGGGGGGATGGGGATGGTATCGTTGTTCTTGGATTTGGATTTAGTTTTGGGTTTGGATTTAGATTTAGAATTGGATTTAGATGTAGATTTAGATTTGCTGGCGGTTTCGGGGGCGCTTTGGTTCTGCGGCTGCTGGGTCTGTTGGGTTTGCTGCTTCTCTTTTTCCTTTTCCTTCTCCTTCTCCTTCTGCCTCTCCCTCTCCCTCTGCTCCGCACGAATAGCTTCAATCACACTCTGCAAAGACTGGCCCGGAGCAAAAACCATCATGCGCGTTACTATCAATTTAGGGATTTTCTCGCCCTCTCCTGGTCCTTCTCCTTTCTCTTCTCCTTCTCCTTCTCCTTTTTCTTCTTCATCCGTCACCATTACCAATTTCGATTCTCCATCTCCAGATGCTCCAGATCTTTCTTTTTTCGCGGGTCGGCGGATCCAGGGCTTGGATGTCACGGGTTTGGTGAGCGAGGGCTCGTTGTATGGACCTGCTATGATTGGGAATGCTTCTTCTTTTGGGGATGCGCGGATAGGAGGCTCTTTGTTTTCTGTGGGGAGGGGGTTGGGTTAGTACGTCTTATTATATGTATATTCCCAAGAAATACTTAAACCACACGAGACAAAAAGTAAAGAAAGGAAGGAAAACATACGATAAGTCAAAGCATCAGCGAATCTAGCCGTATCCCTCAGAGTCCAATAGTGGGGATATAACACATCGGAAATCGGAGTGAGAGGGGACTCGTCTTTCGACTCTTTTTTCATACTCTCGATTTTGCATTGCAGAAAGAGTGAGAGGGCGCGTGCTCGAGAATCCGTATATCTTGGTTCCTGCGGAGGAGGAGATGGTGATGGCAGGTGATCGATCCATTCGCGTATGCGCACGCAGCGTAGGATGTGTTCTACGGATGGGGAAGAGGGGGGAAGATTGAGGGAGCCGATGGAAAGGGTGGGAGCATGTTCTGCGTTTTCCTCACTTTCTATCATGAGAAGGAGTCTGCGGCGTAGATATACAGAGACGGCCGTTGGTCGATTACTTGTATGGTTTGATTCCTGCGGAGGTGGGGGTCCCGAATCTGATTGCAAGCTTTGCAAGCCGGCTTGAATGCGTTCTGCGAATGGGAAAGGGCGGGGAAGGGGAGCGGGGAGGACATTGGGAGTGGTGGGAGTTTGTTCTTTCTTTTCCTTCCATTTTCTCATGCGACGGTTTTTGCGGCGCAGACGTTCAGATTCGGACGTTGGTTGAAGAAGTATTTCTTGTGCGGGTGAGAGGTTATCGACTGATTGGAATCTTGGCGCGCCGTGCTCGATGTGTTCTACGGATGGAGAGGAGGGAGGATGGGAGGCGGAGAGTAGCTTGGGAAGGATAATGGGTTGGATGCGGGTTTGTTTTTCTTTTTCATCTACTTCCTTGTCATCTCCTTCTTTTTCATCTCCTTCATCTCCTTCTTTTTCACCTCCTTCTTCTTCTCCTTCTTCTTTTTCTTCATATTCTTTTCCTTTTCCTTTTCCCTTTTCCATACTACTTTCTGGAATGATAGGTTTTTTGGGAAGGATTTCGTCAAGACATGACGACATGATAGAGGTAACATGATAAATAACGTTCAGTTGCTCGACGATTTGATCTACTTTTGAAATGCTGCCGCTCACATCTGCAATTGTGGCTTCAGAGGTATATCGGATCTGTTCCTCTGGAGAGAGCTCAGCAGTGGAGGTGGGATCATCGAGATCAGCTGTGGGAGTAGTTGGAACCCGTGTAAGTATGGCGTAGAGATGAGTAGTGAGATGCTCGAGTTTTGCGAGTACGATGGGCATATTCGCGTCAAAGGTGGGTGTGGCTCCAGAAGCATCGGTAGGGATCGTGTCGACGAGGTCTCCTTTTGAGAGGGCCCTGGATTGGTTGCGGAGTCGAGCTGGGTTTGGGATTGCGTTGTTGATATTCGGTGTGATGGCGATTCCAGAGTCAGCCCTAAGGATACCCATCTTTGTTTCTGCAGACTTTTTGGGGGTAGGCTTTGAATGCGCCGAATGACCATAGGATGGTGGAATCTGGTCATCAGAGGGACCGTTAGATGTAGAAGGCGCCATGGTAGAAGAAGATGGAGGAGGAATGCCGTGATTATTCATGATGCCGAATATTGAGATTCTTGGTAATTTCACGATGCTTTATAGAAAGATGGAATGAAACATGATAGAAAATATTCTTGCATATATGTTCAAAAGATTTTTTTTCCACCTACGTAAACGAGCATCGAGTACTAATGGAAACTATCCTCTGAGAAATACCAAGATGACCAAATTCTCTCTGGCCAATAAAACTAGTGAGGCTCAACTGGGAGTCGATCGACATTTATCGAAGCTAATGCAAAGCATGAGAGCTTGATTTTGTAAGATTATTGGCAGCAAGCCTGGATTTCAAGTGGTGATCGAGCCCTAGAACGTCTAGAAGACGTTGAATCTTGGCCCAGTCAATCTGATAGATCCCCCCTAGCGAATTTAGCGACAGGACTAAGTCGCTAGATTCTTCCACCCAGAGGCCACATGTCATTTTCCCACAAACCCATCTAAAAATTTGCATAGAAACGTTCATGTATTAACTAATAAGAGAATATGAATCGTATGTACAGATGAGAATGGTCTTGGCCAAGATTGTGTTCACAGAATGGAAAGAACTATAGAGAAATGACAGATGACGCCAGGCGCCAAATGTTAGAGAAAGAAATAGAGACGTTGATAGAAATGCGATTTTCAAGGTTAGGGTCATACCGGCAAAGAGGATATCTTCACGGCTAAAAGTAAATAGGGAGCGATGTAAGAAAAGATGATGTCAGAATGCTCAAAAAAGAAAGAAAGAATCAACTGATATTGAACAATTACGGGGCGCATATGGCTCCTACATCGACATGCAACCGCAGCAAGAAATACATGGGACTGCACAAACTTTGAAAGACAATATGAAATACAAGAGGAGTAGAGTAGGCTTGGATTGTCGGAGGGCTGAAACGTCTATAGATACGGAACAACTTCCTCATAAACCAAAACAAAATAGCATAGATCCGATCTTGAGAGCTGTATATCTCTTCAAGAATTTAATATCCTATACCTTAAATTTCATACCTCATGCTTCATGCCGTATAACGTAAGGTGCAATTCATTTCAGCAAATTTTAAGTCGCCTGCATGATCCAAGGAAAGGAGTCAATTTGCCCTCTTTACCATCAAGTGATGTGGAAGGACAGTTCTCAAGCTCGTAATGTCCAATTATTGAAACCATATCTTGAATGAGCTGAAGTGGAGATTGATATGGAATGGAGCCCAAGAAAAAAGTGAAGCCGGACAAAGATAAGTTGGAGAAAACATTGGAGAATCTTCGGAGGATAGGGAGGATCACACCGGTGAAGAAAGAAAAGACAGTGGGACTAAAAGATGACGTGCTTGCGACGAGCCCTGAGTACTTGAGGATGGGGCATTATCAGAGGTCAACGGTCTATTTTATGAAGACGAAATGGGCTGCGATTTTGAGGACTGTCGAGACCCTATTCAAGGGAACGGAACAGAAGGGGGCGAATGAGAGGAGTTCCAAATATCTAAACGGTATTAATACTCATTGCGGTGGAAAAGAAGAAAGTTTCAGGGAGGAAAGTATGAAAGATAAAGTGAAGTGATTGATGTAATAGATTGATGACGAACGGTTCATAATGTAATTGAATATAGGGCATGAAGTTGGGGAATCAAGTACAAAGAAAGAATGAGCTTGAAAATATTTTGTTAGATATGATACTCTTCTCATACTTCGCGTCCCAGCCAAAAATGTCCTTGACTACTACAAGTCCCACCAAACTCCATAACTGATGATATCAAACCTTTTTTCACTCATCGATCCATATTGCTACCCTCTCAAATCTTCTTGCTTCTCTTCTTGCCTCCAGCTGCTTTTTCTGCCCCAGAAGTCTCAACATCACCACTACTCTCCTTCAATAATGCTGCCCATTTGTCATCCATACTTAAATCCGCTTGACCTTCTTGCTCAACCTTTTTCTCATCCTTAACCACTCTCTTTTGATCGACAGCTCCAATCACTGAGATATTACTTGCCAACATCTCCTGGAATGGCTGTACAATAAAATGACCTTTCACATCGAACCATTCTCTAAAAGGTTTTCTCAAGGTTCTCTCTTCCTTTGGTTGTCCAGATCTGCCTTTGGCCGCTTCATAAATCTTAAATGTTAAGTTATAAATTGGTTGATGTTTTTTAGTTTGAGTAGAGATTTCGATAATGTGTTTCTTGTCTGGAGATGTGCCGATATATATAATGCCCTTCTCGACATAGAATAACCAGAATGTAAGGAAGGTGTTGAGGATAAAGTAGATTCCAACTGCAATTGCTGTATAGGACTTTGTGGGCTCAAAACCATAGGTGTAGTCCCAGTAGAAACAGGCACCGCAGACTAAGACAGATGTATAACCAATTGCCAGACGAGCATCGGAGAGAGTATGTGACTGGGTGAATTTGAGGGAGTTTAGGTAGGTGGGGAGAGCATCGTCGGAGGTGTTTTTGAGATCTAAAATTGATTGTTAGTTTTGTAATATTTGAACACTTCTTGTAAATAGATGTATATACTGACCAGGGAGAGAATGCACAGATATCCTTTCTGAAGCCATGATTGATGTTTGTTCTTTTTCAGAATTATGTGGAGGGGGAAAGCTGTTGTCGCAATGTACACAAAGAGACCGTGTCTTGATGAAGCTCTACTCGCAAGGGTCCGAGGTTAGCGTGAAAGCCACATTTGATGTCAGATTCAACCACAGATCTAGGTAGAACTACTCACGACAACCCCTCAAACATAATCTTCTCCAACAAAATAGATTAGGAAGGTATTGCAAAGATGGCACAAGTTCCTGTGCAGACGATCCATAGGGATCCCCAGTTATTGTGAGTAAACCGCCATTTTCCATGTTGGATTGAGCTGATAAACATGTAGCTACTGGATCTTGATACCTATTACTATTGTTATGGTATGTGATTCTTACTCTTTTGATATTTGACCTGCCATCCTAATTAATCATTCAGATTCTGACTGGTATCCTTCGTCACTATGCTACCGTTCTTATGGCCACTACTCCCAAAAAACAAGAGCTTCCAGCTATTCGCGAACAACGATCCTTACTTCGAGGTATCAACCTTCGCAATAACGCTCATGTTCTTACTCCTGCCTCTTTTCAACCACGCAGAGATTATATCGTGCAAGCCTTCGAAGAAGGAAAGTTCCTGAAGGAGCCAGAGAAGAAGGGACAAGCAGCTCCAAATCCAATGACAGATCCAGCCGCTATGGAGGGAATGATGGGCATGATGAAGGGAAATATGTCTATGATGATCCCACAGACTTTGATTATGGGATGGATCAATGCATTTTTCAGCGGATTTGTTATTAGTGAGTTGCTTACTGGAAGTATTCGGCGGCTAGATGTACTGATATGAGACGTATAGTCAAATTGCCATTCCCATTGACGATTAAGTTCAAGAGTATGTTGCAAGCTGGTGTAGCTACCAGAGATATGGATCCACAATGGATGTCTTCCATTTCGTGGTATGTTCTTTGCATCTTTGGATTACAATCTGTATTCAATTATCTATTGGGAAGCGATAATGGTATGTTGATCCTCTCTAAGTGTGATGATAAGAGGCAATACTAAGTAAACATAGCTGCTAGTCAAATGGCCCAACAAATGGGTCAAATGGGTCCAGGAGCAGGTGCACAAATGTTCGGACCAGGTGTAGACCCCGACAAGCAATTCCAAGGCGAGGCTGAGAATTTATCTGTCCTGGCTCACAAGAGTACATTAGAGGGCGTAGAACAGAGATTACTGGAAAGCGTGAGGGTATAAATCAAACAGTTGGCCTAGAGTATCTGAGTAGCAAAAGTACTTCCTGTTCAAGTCAACGGTCCTTGATCGTACACAATACTACAAGAGATACCCTATAACTCTAGTCAAGACATTCACGCCTTCTGGGGACAGGAGGTATGAAGAACGGGCGCGGGTTAATCCTCTCATGCTACTTCATGTCACTGATGATTGGTTAATTATATAAATTTATCTTCAACATCCGCAGTCTTATTATTGCGTCCTTACTTGAGAAATATGCGGTGGCTTTTCTGAAGGTATGTAAGGTCACATGAGTGACCCAGACGTTCCTTCCATCTTCGACTTCACTTTCCACCCCAAATTCAGAAGTCACGCTAAAGTTGTTACCTACACTTTTGACCATGGGAGTTTTCTAATTTAACTTACATCTCTTCCATTTTATTTTCATCATCCATGATCCATCATTCCACCTCTATTATCTCTTATTCATCTATAATTGTCCAATCTACCAATTTCATCTCTCGAATATTTGCATGGTATTTATCATTCAAAGCATGTATCGTACTGCTTCATTGGATCTTCCCGATGATACAATGAAAATGCCTCCACCAAGTAGATTTGGAAGCAGATCTGCAAGCAGAAACGCGACGCCGCCAGTTCTTAAGCTCTCTCGTCCTGCTGGAAATGGCTCAACTTTACCAAACACACCCACAGTAAGCATTGATGATTCCATTCGATGGAATTAAAGCTGACATGAAGGTTCCAAGTTGACTCCAACTCATAACAATTCATTGTTTGGTGATGTTGAGAAGGTTTCCAAACCCGCAGATTCCATAGTAAGTATTGAACTTTTTATTCAATGACTTCAAAGCTGACATTGAGCTTTCAGACTGTCAATACCAAACCTATTGAACAAGCTGAGGCCATTGAGAATGATTCTACTGCAAAGAGAAGAATCAGCGGAGTCGACATGCGCCCGTACAAGAAGACTCGCTTGCTTGCGTGAGTTTTTTTAAATGTCAATTTATAACTTGATAAACATGCTGACGTCCGACTGTAGATCGTTTTCCGAAACTGTGAAATTAATTGTTGGTCCCAAAGATGGAACTAAGACGTTTATTGTTCACAAGGATATGCTCTGTGTAGCAAGTCCCGTTTTTGAAGCTGGCTTCAAACCTGAATGGCAAAAGGGAAGAGATGTCATCATGGAGTTCCCCGAAGACGACCCAAGACATTTTGCGCCATTGGTCTATTGGATTTACAACAATGAAATTGTCTATCCGCATGATAATATGGGGATGCCAATGAGAGAACTTGCTTATGTCTACCATTTGGCCGAAAAATATCAGATGCCACGACTCCAGAATGATCTCATTGATTCTTTGGTTTATGAAACTGTCACCAACTACCAAGTTTTCGTGCCACACACTATAACTTCAATTTTCAACAACTCCCCAGCAGCATCGAAGCTTCGAATTTTTGTGGTTAACTCTACTTTGGAAAACTGGGATTTTGCTAAGCAAATGGTCTCAGAACCAAAAGACTTCTGCGTGGACTTTCTCTTCGAAATCTTCAAAGCTTTTGCAATGAATCCGAGGGCAGGCCCGAAAGACGCTTTCTTAGATTACGAGAATCAGTATTGTGAGCTGTATCACATCCATGAGGCCGAAAAGGAAGGAAAGTGCAAATCTCTCAAACTTCCCGAACACGTAGTGTCAGATTGAGTTGATCGAATGGGTGGACATTTGCTTGGGATTCTTAAAACGTGTATTTCGCCAGATTAGCTATCTTTAACAATCACTGCGCTTTGATTTTCTTCACGGTCATGAACCCATTCCATACTCTTTGCATTGTCAACATATTTCCTCCTTCAATGCATCAATGAAGATGTGATGATTGCTCGCCAGACTTTATCTCTAATTGAAATGCCCGGTGAGGATCGTCGAATGTTCTATGGATAAAACCTAACAATTTCAAGGTCTCGCAACTTCTCAACTCTCACTTGTCAAAATTTCTCTTTAAATCTAACAAACAAACGTTCCTCTAGATTTCAAAGCTTCTTCAATGACCTAATTCACACCGGCAACCAGATAGCTCCTCCGATTTGTGTTTTCAGATTAGCCTTTTCTCTGGATCACGAAGTAAATTGAGCATCATATTCGTAGTATGGGATCGTTTCACTGAGCTTACTCTTACTCTGCCATTGCATGTAGTCAGACGTGCAGTCTTAAGTACCTCTACAGGCTTGCTATGATATTTGTAAGATATCATCTTGATTTTCGAAGAATAGTAAGAGTCAGCTTGTCATTCTGTTTTCTGTTTTCGGTAATGGTATGTTTGCCTATTCCTCCTTTTTTGTTTCTTCCTTTTCTGAAACCTTTACCTACTAGGTACTCTTATTTTATCATACGCAGTACACTCGGGTGATGGGACGAGTAGGGACTATGTGATAAGAAACTCTGATTTTGAATCTATTGATTATGTGGTCATGGAGATGGGGAGGGATCGAAAAGATGATTGAATTGGAAACGAGAATTACGAGTCCTGGACTCATTCAAGAAAAGTATGGCACATTTGAAAAAGGTACAAGATGGCTTTGCAAGATGGGTGATTCTACAGTGGTTCCTGTTTCAATCACAATTCAATGACGGATGGAAAGTCCCAATTCAAGAATGTAAAGTTTGATTTTGGAATTGATAGACTCAGAAAGATGTACAAAATGAACGCAGTAGTTTTGGTGGAAGTTACAATGCTTAGCTTTTATGTAATCTGACATCTAATACTTGAGCACAACCAACCACTCTTCGTGAAAGACCCTTTTCCATGCCTAAACTCCAAACACCTGATATCTTGATATTACTGCACAGAGTGACAATGAATCATGCCTTCTTTGACCTTTTTACAGGCTCATCATCACTAACAATATCCTCCTCATCATCTCCACCCTCATCGTCATCAGCTACGTCCCTGCTTCTCTTCAATCCCTTCATCTTTCTGGTTTGCAACTCCTTCAAGTCTTGTTTACCAAGATGTATTCTACCCATCTTGTCACCAACAATATCCGTGGTGATATTCTTCTTTGGTCTCTCTGCACTTCCTCTTGCTCTTCTCATTGCCTCCTTCATTATGCTCTCATCGGCTTCCTTGACTCTGCCAACTCTGAAGTCCATTCTTGGTCCCATCTCCTCAACCTCAACTCTTGGTAACTTCTGACCACTCTTCTTGGTCCTTATTAAGTATACTCTGAGATGAATCTTTGGTTTCTCCTCCTCTCCGTCTACGCTATCCCTGGCTGAGATGGAAACGATGTATTGAAGACCCTCCACATCCACCTTGTCTGCTGGCTCTCCCTTAAAGAAGTCGAGGAACATCGATTTCGCGAGTGTATATTCGTCGGAAACGGGGCTCTCGAATGGAGTACCCGAGAACAAAATCATAGGCTTTAATCCGACGGCGCATTTCTTGTTCTTGAATTGACTCAAAGTCCTGAACGAATCCGCATCAAGATTCAGCTCTAACAAATCCAAAACCTTATAATCGAACATTCTACAGAAAGTAATAGAATGTGGGCGTTTCTTGGATGAGGAACCGAAAACTAAGAGGGAAGCATCGTTTTTCTCGGAGAAAAACTCAAGGGAAGAAGGATCGTCGAATGGATGAATACTGTTCTTCTTGGTGAATTTCTTTGCGAGAGGTAAATGAAGGGTGTGAAGATCTGTGAGGCAGTCTTGAGTAGGTTGAGAGCATGTTGTATAACGGAGAAAGAGAGCGGTTTTTGGGTTCTCGACTGGCTTGGGTGCTTTTTTGGTGAGAGCGCGCTTGCTGCGAGCATTACGGGGTTTGCTAGTACAATATGTTAACATAAAAAGTTCAATTGGATTTGGAAGGACAATAAAAAGTACTTACATTTGACGTAACATGATGAATTGATATTATGTGGTATTATGTGATTGTTTGAAGAGAATGAAGATATTAACAAATGCCTTCTTTACTTCTCCAAGCTCGAACTTTTTTTTTGCGATCCGATAATAGATAAAGCACTAGCGCCGAAATTATTCCATGAGGCATCAATGTCTGAATGCCTGAATCTCACATGTTAATAATTCCACCCTGCGGACCTGAGCGGACGCTAAATGAATCCCAGTAAGTATGGATGAAAGTCTGTGGGGTAGCGAATGGATATCCGAATTCATGTTCATCCCCATAAACATGCCGAGCTTCATTCCTGAGTTTACTTTTTGCTTCATTGACTTTATTTCTTTGACAATACGTCTGCGATTTGAATACTGGATTGATTAGATACATATGAAGATACAGAGATAGTATTCATTACTTCATTCTCTCTCTTCTTCGAGAAAATTGCTGGAATTGGAGAATAAAGTTACCGAGGTTCGTTTTTGTACCGGTAAGATGGAGGGAAGAATTGCTGTCATAAAGGTAAACATCCACCGTTCACATCATGATTGTCGCAATATACTGATGCGAAAATATAGACAGCACTTGAGAGCTTTATTCTCGATCCCAAAAATGCCGAGTTTCTCGCTATTCTTAAAGCTGCTCGCAGCGGCGCCGTCTACGGTGCCAAAGTCAGATTTCCCCATGCATTGGTGTAGGTCCCCCCTTTTTGTTTCGCCTTTACCGATTACTAGGCGCATAACTGACTGGATTTGTATTTTAGCATGATGTTCCTATTCAGATCTGGTACTGTCCGTGAAAAGATAGGGCTGATTCTCCGCGCAACGCGAACTCATGCGCAAAATCTCGCGAAATATGCTACGATATATAAGACTACGATGTTAGCACTTAAATACTCAGGGGGTAATAAGGGGAAGGAGGGAAATTGGGATACATTCTTAGCAGGACTATTAGGTGGCTATGTGGTATTTGGAAGGAGGTCGAAGAAAGGGCATGTTAGCAGTGTTAGCAAACAGATTGTGATATTCGGTATGTTTCTCTTTTCCAATCGATGCTCGAATATAATCTACATTCGAAAGATATGCTAATGTATCGGCGCGCACAGTATTCGCACGAGTATGTTTGTCATTAGCACAATTAGCCGTTCTCCCTTCAGCAGGAATTATCCGAAATAAAGAGCTTGCAGATCGCATATCGAACGACGCATGGCCAGTATTTGCAGCACTGAGCTGGGGAAGTATTATGTGGTTGTTCAGATGGTATCCGGAGACGGTACAGAGTGGGTTAAGGAGTAGTATGGATTATATCTATGTGCAGAGCGATACTTGGGATAGTTTGAGGAACTTCATCATACATAATAAATAAAGGGGTTTGGGAAGATGCATGGGCATATATCTACAAATGAAGAATATACCGTTTAGTATGAAGGTCGAGGATATAAAGGTCGAGGATATAAAGGTCGAGGATGTTTAGGGAAGCGTACAAGATAATGGTTATGGGAGCAAGCGAGCAGGTCATAGATTGGAGGTTGTATGTTTACATATTATACCATTAGTATTCATGGGACAAATACCTGGTGTAGAATTAGATTATCTCGTGGATTATGGTCCTAATTTATTATATTAATCGTATATTTGATGTTTTGTTTTAACTTTACAACATGGGGATTGGATTCAGCTCCAATATACCCAGTATCCTCAGCTTACTTTATTTATTCTTCCCGTTCCTCAGAGGAATTTATAATATTTCAACCAATATCTCAAACCATCCCAACTCCAGAGCTTTCCCAAAATAGCATCTGTTGTAAAGAAGGCAAAAAATTCATTGATTGCTTTACGGGATCGTTAGAACTCAACATACTAGAACGTGTTCTTTGTTTCGCTCTCCGGAGAAATCGTCCTTGGTAACAAGAATATAATCGCGGTGTGAATTCTATGGGAATTCAACCCGTCGTGAAACTCAAGAGGCTTTTACATAACATAAGGAAGATCTTGGTAATCTTGGTGGAATTGGCACGATTGCATGGATGATCTTGGGTATGCACCCGATAAGTGTCGGACTCCACGTATTGGGGAAGCTGAACACTAATAAGCCAGCCATCAACATATTGACAAAGGCGGTTTCTAGAACCCTTCCTAATACTATCCTCAATAGATAAATTCTACAATTCAGCCTTCTTTCTCCCTTTCAACTATTGGCCACTTTACATTTTTTTTAAGATTGTTCAAAAGCAATGTACATCTCGAATTGATACAATTTTATATATGGTATTGGTGTAGCTCTGGACTCCAAGACCCACTGAAACTCTTGTACCCTCAGATATGGCTGGGCATCCTGAAGAAAACGCAAAGCTCCTGTCGACAGAGCAGGAGTCTGTCTCCCGAAAATCATCTGATTCTGTCGCCTCGACTGCTTCGACTACGAGTTTGGTCTTTGATCGAATCGGCGAACGTGTTGCTGCGAATGGGTCTGAAAAACCGACGATGGTGACACCCAAATTTCCTCCTCGAGGAGAGATGGCGTATGCGGATGATGAACATACGCAGATACATTTAGATGAGGAAGAGGAGAAGGATTATGATATGGAGGATGGCGCATTCCTTACAAATGGAGCAACGAACAAGTCAGTGGATAAGAAATTAAGAAGATTGATATGGATTATTGGGGGAGTGTTCATTGGAGCCTGGGTGCTGGCATTGTTTATGTTTTTGGGGAAGCAGGCATACAAACATTCATCGGAAAGTCCTCACGATCCACAGGCGACATCCTCGAGGGGGAGCGGGAAGAAGGTTACAATGGATCAGGTTATGGGCGGTCAATGGAGAGCGACTAAACACAGTATAAGTTGGATTGAAGGAGCTAACGGGGAGGATGGATTACTTCTCGAACAAGGCTCCGTCGGAAAGGATTATTTGATTGTGGAAGATGTCAGAACACAAAGCCCTTCAGCTGTAGGGACTCTAGATACGATGACTTTGATGAAGAATGGATATTTCGAAGTTGCGGGACGAAGCTTGACACCAAGCAAAGTATACCCCAGCAAGGATTTGAAGAAAGTTTTGGTCGCCACAGATGTTCAATCAAACTGGAGACATTCCTTTTATGCGAAATATTGGATCTTCGATGTCGAATCTCAAACTGCGGAACCATTGGATCCTGTCGATTTAGATGGTCGAGTTCAATTGGCCAGCTGGAGTCCACAGAGTGATGCCATCGTTTTCACTCGAGATAACAATATGTACCTTCGAAAACTAGCTTCACCAACTGTTGTCCAAATAACCGTGGATGGTGGTCCAGAATTCTTCTATGGTGTACCTGATTGGGTCTACGAAGAAGAGGTATTTGCTGGAGCCAGTGCAACATGGTGGGACGACAGTGGCAATTACATTGCATTCCTTCGTACAAATGAATCCGAGGTACCTGAATACCCAGTTCAATACTTTGTATCAAGACCTAGTGGGAAAGATCCTTTACCAGGAGAAGAAAATTATCCCGAGGTCAGAGAAATCAAATACCCCAAAGCCGGTGCTCCAAATCCTACTGTCGATCTTTTGTTTTATGATATTTCCAAGGCAGAAGTCTTCGAGGTCAAGATTGCCGGAGGCTTTGAACCAAAGGACCTTTTGATTACAGAGGTAGTTTGGGCTGGATCGACGGGTAAGGCTTTGATCCGCGAGACGAACAGAGAAAGTGACATCTTGCGAGTTGTTCTCGTTGATGTTGTGGCTCGAGAAGGAAAGACTGTACGATTCACAGACATTGCAAAACTCGATGGGGGATGGTTTGAAGTATCTGAAGACACTCGCTATATTCCTGCGGATCCTGCCAACGGTCGTCCTCACGACGGATATATTGATACTATCATTCACGAGAATTATGATCATTTGGGATATTTCACGCCAATGGATAATCCTGAGCCTATCCTTCTTACCTCTGGAGACTGGGAAGTAGTCAAAGCGCCTTCTGCTGTCGATCTCAAGAACAATCTTGTCTATTTCGTTTCTACTAAAGAGTCACCAATCACAAGACAATTATACAGCGTCAAACTAGATGGTACGGATATGAAAGCTATCACCGATACTTCGACAGAAGGTTATTATGGTGCTTCATTTTCTAAGGGTGCTGGATATGTACTTCTTAACTACAATGGCCCAAATATTCCATGGCAGAAAGTTATCAGCACTCCCAGTAACGAAAACCAATACACACATGTCATTGAGGAGAACAAAGAACTAGCTGATATGGCAAAGAAACACGAATTGCCTATTCTAATCTACCAGACTGTCACAATCGATGGATTTGAATTGCAAGTCGTTGAACGTCGGCCACCAAACTTCAACCCAAAGAAGAAGTATCCAGTATTGTTTTATCTTTACGGTGGCCCTGGATCTCAAACTGTTAGCAAGAGCTTTGGTGTTGATTTCGAATCCTACATCGCCTCGAATCTCGGATACATTGTTGTGACTGTCGATGGCCGTGGAACTGGATTCATTGGAAGAAAAGCCCGAACCATTATTCGTGGCAACATCGGCCACTATGAAGCACGCGATCAAATTGAAACTGCTAAAATCTGGGCTAGCAAAAAGTATGTCGACGAATCGAGAATGGCTATTTGGGGTTGGTCATATGGTGGTTTCATGACATTAAAGACCTTGGAAGAAGATGCTGGAGAAACATTTTCTTATGGTATGGCAGTTGCGCCCGTCACCGATTGGAGATTTTACGATTCTATCTATACAGAGCGATATATGCACACACCACAACATAACCCTAGCGGATATGATAATACCAGCATTAGCGACGTAAAGTCACTCGCTAAGAATGTTCGATTCTTGATCATGCATGGTGTCGCAGATGATAATGTTCATATGCAAAACACACTCACTTTGTTGGACAAACTCGACCTTGCTGGTGTGGAAAATTACGACGTACATGTTTTCCCAGACAGCGATCATTCTATCTATTTTCATAACGCGAACAGAATAGTTTATGATAGTAAGTAATTCCTATTACACGTGATTTATTCAAATACTAACCACTCCACTCGCAGAACTTAATAACTGGCTCATCAATGCATTTAATGGAGAATGGTTACGTACTGCAAACGCTGTACCTTTAGAAATTGACGCAGCAAAAGTTTGAGATATCAAGTAAACGAGGGGTATTTAATGAGATGAGAGTATCATAGGAGCACGGCGTTCACAGTGGATGGGAACACCTTTGAACATAGACATGATATTATAGTTTCATTGGTGTTAAATTACTTTTTTCATGAGAAATCTTACAATTTTTACCTCTAGGGCCCGAGCCTATGATTCATTTCTCTTTAGTGTTTTGTACATTGTGATAAAAGGAAATGGCAATAACAGCGGGGAGTGAAAAAAAAAGAAAGAAGAAAAAGGAATAAGGGTATTTTCTTTGTTATAAAAATGTTACAATGCATTACTCCAGGTCCCTGCCTTTTCTCAATTTGTTCTAATGATGCCGCAAGAAAACTTATAAACGCCAAGATGAGTAAATAGGGAAACTGCTAGTGAGAGCCAGCTCACTAGAAATACATACCGCCCACACGTCGTCAATCAAGCATCAAACCGCAAGGAACCGAAAGATGGAAGACTTGGAAGCAATTTCAAGCTACGCTTGGGTCGTATGCTCTTGAATTCTACATCCTTGGCATGTCGTGGCAGCACGTCGCGTTGTTGCAATACACGCATTCGTTCGCTCTCGAGATTTTGACGTCTAAGTTCTTCTTGATATTCTGGAGTGCGTTGAGACATTTGGTGAATAGTCTCGCGTTGTTCGCGTGCTTGAACCTGTGGCTGGGTTGTGGAAACGCGAGGGGGTGTAGGAATGGAAGTTCGTCGTATGTCGTAATGCGCGGGGATTTGAGCGAAGGCTACGGGGCTGAATGTCTCTGCCTGGGTTGATGATTCTGAGAGGATATATTCGGAACGGGTTGGTGTGGATGATGAGGCTGATGAGGGGGTGGATTCTGTGTCTTGGGTTTCGCTGTAAGATGGTCTTTGTGGTGGGATCTGGAGTCTGAGTTGTGAAGTTACGATGGAAGATTCCCCTTGAACTTGACTTCTTCGATGGGTTTCTCCTGGGACCAAACGACTGGGTGTTCCCGACGGTGTAGAGCCTGCTTGAAGTGATACAGTTCGTGGTGCTGGCGCAACACCAAGTCGTCTAGTCCTAGGGTTGTTGTTAAATGATATTGGAGGTGAAGTAAACCTTGATCTCTCTGGCCGTGATCTCGCAAGTCCTCGATTCACGGGTGAATGTCTCTGCTTGATTCCAGCAATCAAACACAATGGGAATCCGCTACGCTGACTTGGCAAATCTTGTCGATTCTTGACTTCTAAACTGTGGCTTTGTGTGATGTGTTCGAAGAAGAGTTCTTCATCTTGAGCGCGAGTCAAGGTCTCGGAGTTCCAGTTTGGAAGGATCCCAGGAATGGGCTCCTGTGGTGCTGTGGGATGCCATTCGGGAATTTTCAAACACATGTCTTCGAGGATGTCTCGAGTGAGGACGCCGGTGGGATTGGATGGTTGGTTGCGATTGCTGCATCGAATGCAAGGGTTCATGGCAGTGATTTCGATTGTACTGGGAGTGTGGGCTGCGTCAGATCGGTCAGCGCACTTCTCGACTCGAGATGGAGCTGCAGCCTTCGAACAGGTTGGGCAATAGGTAAAAATGAGATTGCACATGCTGAATTGATACTGAAAAAAGTTCGGTTTACGGGGGAATGAAGCGTATGGTATTGTTTAAATAAAAATGTTGATATTGTGTGTCTAATGAGTTTATTTTGAAGAGTATTAGAAGACTGAGGACAAGAATCAATCGAGGGAATGGAAATCAATTGTAGGAATAGTATCCATCTGTTCAAGCATTGTTCTGCCTTACAAAGTAATCAAGTATCTTGGTGCTTGTCATCTCCTCAGCGTGAAGTATCATTGTTCTGGAGACTAAGAATGTATCTTTCATTGTCTTATCGAGAGTAAGGGAACAAAGAAAATGACTGAACAATGTAATTGTCGTTTTCAAAATAGAACGAGTTATGTATCCCGCACAAAGAAGTCTTTGAGCTATGTTCAAATTACTTAGGCCCTTTGTTTTTCAAAGGACAAAGAATGGCCCAGCTATATAGCCGAACAACATTTCCTGAACAATCCAATTGTAAAGAACAGCCACCTACAGACCCGCACTCTCATTACACACTTACAGCTCGAGCTTTAATTTTTCAATTTCAATCGTATTTGAAAAGTCTACCCTGGTGGTAACTTATATACATCTATTCAAACAAATCATCCGAAAAACAAACAAACAAACAGGTAAGCCCAAACTCATCTCCAACTAAAGAGTATCAGTCAGTCAGCACCATGTTCCAAAACTCGCGTCCAACTCCCCCTCCCAAAATGCCCTCGAAATTCTACACCAACCCCGAATACCAAAACAAAAAAGCGCCAGCTCATCGTCGCACAGGCTGCATCACATGCGATGAAGGCTATATAGATTGTATCCCTCCCGCCCGCGACCCACATCTCCTCCGCCAGGAATTCCGTCGTCGGCCTTTGAATGCTCCGAGATTAGCACCGTTATATATACCCGGCTCACTGAATCATAATGATATCGCATCGCTGCGTCCGCAGGTTCAGCCGGGACAAGAGGAATATGCTTTTTTGACGGATTGGCAGCAGAAAAAATTGGCGAAGGCGAGGGGAAAACAGGGTGGGTTTAGTGTACCTGAGGAGGATGGGTGGTGGGAGGGAATCTTCTCGAAGAAAGTTTTCTGGAGGGGGGTGATACTTTTTGGGTTGGTTTATTCTTTGGTTGGGGGTGGTTCGAGAACTGCTTAGATGAATAATTATTTCAATACTAGGCTTTGGTTGGGAAGATAGGTTGGTAAGTACCTAGGTTTGTTAGATTTTTCTCTTCTCTTTTTCTTTTCAAAATATTTAGTAAGTAATTTTTCTTCTTTCACATTAAGTTTACCACGTGAAGAGTAGCTATCATAGCTTCTTTCGATCTTCTGTTTTGTATGTGACAGTAGTATTGGCCCTTCTCGAACAAAGAAATCAATGTACTATTCTTCAACGAACAACAAATGCGCTTAAAATTAGAACAAAGAAATTGATACCGAAGGCATAACTAAAGTTTCTATTTGAATCGTCACTTTGGTCAATAGCTTAAAGAACCTTCGATGTTATAAGATTCTCGTATCAATTACTCATAATCCTGGCTGCTGTGAATACCCCTCTGACATCCATTTGACTTAGCTAGTAAATTTTCTTGACGAAATTTGGTCTTTCTTCAGATAAATGTCCAATAAGTGCGGAATATTAATAGTTATATGCTAACTTACGTCAGCGTGACATTGTATCTTATGTCTTGGTCCCCGATTGAAACGATACGGAGAAGCGATAATTCTATCATACTTGATGCCATATGAAAT
Source organism: Botrytis galanthina (assembly GCA_004916875.1). NCBI lineage: Eukaryota > Fungi > Ascomycota > Leotiomycetes > Helotiales > Sclerotiniaceae > Botrytis > Botrytis galanthina. The sequence continues at coordinate 28,974 of PQXL01000041.1, forward strand.
CACATTCTATACATCAGCCCCTGTACCTAGGTAGTAAAATTGTACATGACCTCACAAAACTAATCCTAAGTAGCTCGAGCAGTTCTAGGATTCGATTCTTGCCGGTTAAGCAATTCTTAGCGAGATTTCACTTCAATCCCTATAATAGGCCAAGCGTACCAGTTGGCTACTGAGGCCGCTTAGAGTATAAGTGAGTAATGAACTGGTAAAATCCAAAGAAGGTTTTAGTGTGGAGAACCGGGAATTAGCGTGGAATCTTTAATGCTAAGAACCTTAGTTCGTTTAAGCGAAGGGTCTGCCAGTACAAATATTCAAGCTAAAGCTTTTAGGGCCGAGCTAAGGGTCTTAGCTCATTTCTGCCAGTATAAATTATCGAGCTACGGCCCTTATTCTAAAGCTAAGACCCTTAGTCTCAGGCTTTTAGCGTACCAGAGTTTGGTTGGCCATCAGAAATATCATGTGACGTAATGACATTGTCTTTTCAACACAAAAACGAACTTTGACCTCCCCAATAATTTTCAGACAGTTGTCAACGTTGAGCTCTATGATTGCAATGATAAAAGGTTGGCTGAATGCTTGTTAATTTTTGTGATAATTTCATTTGAGAGAATGGACAAAAATAATGTCCCAAGTTGGGTTCCAAGACTATCATCCCATATGTAGTGAAGCGAGTACTGGGGAACATAATGACAACATATATAGTTCGATTAGACGGTACGGTAAGTTTAGAGTCTCCACCCTCTAATAAAAGTGATAGATGAATACCTTCAGACGATTCAATGCCACAAGCCTTCTTATTCACATAATAACTCCACCAGCAGTTCTGATATAAATTTCACAATCAAGCTACAGCTATCCTATCTCATCTTTAATTTTAGGAAATTAGCGACAACTTATCATGCCAAGGACTTTAGCTAACTCCACGATTTTTACATTTGGACCAAGTATGTTGGTGGATTTTTTACTACTGCTGATCACACGCGCATGCGCTGCATAATAAGCCTTAATTAATGCACACCGAACCTTTTACAAGCTTCAATATAAGTCTGATTAATTTGTCGAGACCTCGTACTACGACCTAGAGCAGTAATTTTATACCCATGACCTGGCTCCAATCGATTCAATTTGAAGTTTGCAAAGCGGGACTAGATCCCGAGGCTAATTGGTATATACTGTATGGCTGAGCCAATTATTGCTAATCTAGATTCTTACATGTTCAGGTAAAGAATCCTCCAGTGAAAATATGTCTACCTAGTACTTACTTTCAGTGACGGTTTCGATTCTTTTCACATGGCCTACGTCTCTGCGCAGCCCACGAAACAATGTCCAATTTCAACAGCGACCACTGAAACTACTACTGAAACTACTAGGCATCGTGTTTGCGACGGTTTAGCTCTCTAAGAGTGTTCTAGTTGATCTGTTGGGGTCAGTAGGATTCTCACAAGGTAGCAATCATAAAAACACGACCGGTTTGGGTAACTTTTCTCCGGGGTTTCTGTCCTTGCTAGAATATTCGAGTCCAATGATATCATCTGATGTATGCGGCAAGAATTCTTTTAATTTTCTTTTTTTGGGAATCGGATGAGTTGAATTAAAGCATAAGATGATAAGTTGAATTCGACAATTAATATCTCAAAGTAAGAAAAAGCAAGTTTTTTGGGATTGCTCCCAATGGTCAAGCTGTCTTAAAAATGCAAGCGCTCCCATTGCCAAGTTCTATCAAATCCTCGATATTGTGAGAATTTGGTTTAGATTCTGATTTTTTGACGCATCCAAATCGTACTTTGGAGACAGGAGAGCGACTTATAACCTTGGTTACCTATTTGATTCACTTATATCACCAGAGATTATTGAGGAGCGCAATTTTAACTAAATTTAACTCATATTTTGACCCTCATTCTTTAACATTCACCATTAAAATCAAAAGCACAACCAAAGCCAGACCGTGATCTTTGGCCATCTCATTAAATTGACCGAGGCACGATAATGTCTGATATTGGAAAGACGATCTTCCAAATGTTGCGTTCGTCTTTATCTTGAAAAGGTCTAGTCGCTGATACGCCGACAAAGTAGATGAATAATTGGTCTTTCGTATCATGTCAAGTCTACATAATCTAGTTTTGAAAACTTTGGAGCATCTGCGTCGAGGCCCAGCCAGAAGTAAGGTTTTATTAGGACGGGTTTGTGGACCGAGAAAGTACAACTGAAGCCGGGAGATCTTAACAAATATAGGCGTAAAGTATTTCGAACATTATGTTCGAATCCAGCGTCTGTTATTCCAAGTTATGAACCACGATGATTGCAAGTGAGTCGAGTAGTGGTTATATCACGATAGCTTTGTCACATTTTATCCAAGTTTTGTTTAACTCTTCTTAAATCGCTAGCAAGAAGTTGTCGGCCAGCCAACCCTAATAACTATCCAAACACAAAACCACAGACACATCTGCAAACCCATTATAACATGATTTACTCCCAAATCTTCCCTAAATTGTGATACCATGGACCTGTTCTAATAGGAGCATCAGTCTCAGTAGCCAAAACCTCTTCTAAACCACTCGTCATATCAACATCAGCTGGCTTCAACATCCATTCATCTGACTGATGAAATATTCGATGGCAAAAATAGATAGCAAGGAAAATAGGAAGACCAATATAAGCCGTGAGAAAAGACGATACACTCCATTTACCAGGAAAGAAAACGCTAAATCCGTTACAAAGAAGAAGAATCGTGAAAGCGCAAATCGAGACGTAAGCCAGATAAGGCTGAAACCGCGATCTGTATGGTAGATCCGTGATCTCATGTGCAACGCATGCCTTGCGAAAGCGGAAAAAGACTACACAACAACAGATCCAGGAGATAAATCCAGAAGTATTGGTGAGATTGATGAACCAGTTGAAAACTTGTATTCCATTACTAGCGCAGTTGAGATAGGCCAGGAGCGAGAACATGGAGCTGGCGATTAGCGCGGGATAAGGTACACCCCATCTGTTACATTTCTTGAATACCTTTGGTGCATTGCCAGAAAGTGCGAGGGAATATAAGGATCTGCTTGACATGTAGAGGTAGGAATTTCCTGAAGACCATGCAGAAGTAATGATTACCGCATTGATGACGCTGTCTAACCCGGTGATGCCAGCATTCTTGATTGCTATAACCCAAGGTGATGATGTTGCACCGGCTCCACCGCCAATTAACCCTGGTGCATTACTACTCACAATGACGCCTATTGCAAGAGTTCCGCCAATGTAGAAAATGAGAAGTCGGATGAAGTATCGTTTGGCGGCAGTTGGGAGATTGCGACGTGGTGATTCCATTTCACCTCCAGTAATAACAAGTAATTCGGGTGCGAAGTTGAAGGAGAAGCAAGAGAAGACTAGAACATATAGAAAAGCGCAAAATCTTCCCGTCGATCCGCCGACAAGATATTCTTTAGTTGCTCCTGGATCTTTCCAGTAATGAAATCCAAGTGGCTGATGCGATGGTCCTCCACCACAAAAGAGGATGAAAGAAAGTATCAAGAGGCCGATGATCATGAATACTTTCAGAGATGCGAACCAAAACTCAGTTTCTCCATACACTTTCACCGGAAAGCAGTTCAACCCGATGATGATCAAGAGAAGGATGGTGATCCACACGGCGATATTCACATCATTCGGCCAATAATCAATAACCAATCCAGCCGCCGTAATCTCGTAGGGAACAACGATAGCAAAAGAATACCAATACAGCCAACCCATAGCGAACCCAAGACTGGGAGACACGTAACGAGAGGCATATGACGCCATCGTACTTCCATGAACTGGCATATATGCACTGATTTCTGTTGTCGCCGTCACAATCCCATATACAAACATAGTGATGAGACAATAAGCAAGAAAGAGAAAGGCAGGCCCTCCAGCGAAAAGCGCTTGTCCACTTCCGACAAATAGTCCGGTACCAATGGTACCTCCCAATGCAATCATTTGTGCATGTCGAGATTTTAACCCGCGTCGAGTGCTCCCTTCGGATTTTGCATCGGGTACCGGATCAAAACCCATCTCTGATTCATCAGAGGCTTTCCGAATTTGCTTATCGGTAAAATTCGTGTTTTTGACATGGGAAACATTGGAAGCTTCGTGAACTTGTTTGTCAGAGTAGCCTCGATGATGCAAATCAGTAGCATCGGACAAGACCGGTTGATTGGATTCAGCGCTCATCATAGAATCTCAATAAGAAAATAATTGATGAAATGTCAGTCAAGTAGCCGTGAAAGATCTTGGTGCTACCTAGACTTTGGATCTGAGAGCTTGTGGGATTTGTAGTATCTAGTAATCTAATTACCGTGTTGAATATATATTCACCAGGAACTTCGTATACGGGGAGGGATTAACTTTAAAGCGCTACTACACAGTTACACGAAGATGGGTACGGTAGTGACACCACTCTCATCGTGTAACCGCCAATCAACTGTTTATGGTACGATGAAGAATGATGGAGATCGTAAAGATACTGTCGGACAGCTGATAACTAGGGAAGAATCGTTGTAAGACTTTGATTCCAGCCTTGTTCAGGTACAGCATGATTTCATTGAAACTGAAGAAGACTACAGATCAGTCTCTTTTTCCCGTGTTCTTTGGATCAGAGCGATCAATAGTCTGGATTACAATTTACAAATATAGATTATCAAATCTTCAAATCAATTAATGTGTTTAAATAATTTGAATACATCGAATTTTATTGTAAGATTGAATAATTTTCAAATTTCTAATTGCTTTTGAATATTCAAATCTATATTACTGGACTGCAGTCCGGACTATCACATACTCTATTTCGGACACTAAATAAGTAAAGTCAAACATTTAACAAAAGGAGAGAAGGGATTTGAAAATAAGCGAAGATTCTCCACATTAGGAACCAATCATGAAGGCCCTTTGAATCAAATTCCAAGATGAATAGGCAATCGCACTACGAATGGTCAAGGAAACACTAGCATGCATAGATAGTATTGAGTTTTTAACAATAAAACAAGTTTATTCCGACCTCTTCCCTAGGCTTCGCACAACTTTCCAACTTTATTCTTGAGCCCCTTCCAATACTACATACACCCAGTCGGGAGACGAAATCTACTGGTTTTTGACCAACAATGAATTTTGTTCAGGATGGCTTATACTACCATATTGACTGGAAAAGACGTGAAAACTACCACGCACATCCAGATCCCCATCCCGACTAACTGTCTGCATAGCCGCCCCCTCACCACCCCACCCCTCCACCGCCAAAATCTGATAATTAAGATTCCCCAAATCCATACCCAGCGCCGCCCAAGCCTGAAAGTGGTCATCTACAGTAACATACTCACTTTTGTGCGGAGAGAAATGCACCAATTTCGCGCGGAGAAAATGACACCGAAAAATACTGATTAAAGTTGCCGTTCCCACAATAGAAGGCCCATAAAACGTTGGTTTCCCCAGATAGTATAGATCGATCCGTTGCTCTTGAAGCAGCCATTTATGATTCTGAAGCCAGGAGAAGAAGCGCTACCCTCGATTATGTAGCATTTCACAAGTGAGTCTTCGGATCAGCCGTAGGTGGAGAGGAAGGAGGGCGGTGTCGGATCCGATACCAAAGGTACCGTTGAAGTTTAGGGGACTGCATGTCGAATGATATTAGTATTTATAAATCTATATTCATACAATTTATAAAACAGTAGATTACACTTATACTCCCCAAAAGTAATTTAATTACTCTCATACTCTAAAATTAAGAGGTGATTTATTTATATATCCATTGGATTCTATATAGATTCTATATAGATTCTATTATAAAATTTACTTTATTTTCTTTCTTAAAAAAAGAAAAAAACCTAAAGAAAAAGAAGTATTATAGATACCTATAGAATCTACCCTCCATTATAGAATCTAATCTAAAAAGACTAGAATCTATTCTCTCATTTTAGAATCGATTCTCTTCCCATAGAATCTACTCTCTTTACGATAGAATCTAAGGAGTATGAGAGTAGAATAAGTGCGATTTTTAGAGCATAAGAGTAACCAAATAATGTTTGAGAGATATGAGAGTAATCTGCCGTTTATAAAATTATTTAAACTTTAATTCTCCAAATTAAAATGAAAAAATTGTATTATTGAAGGGCTTTACCAGTGGTCAATTGCGGTCTCTTTTTTCTCCTACGAAGAGCTTACTTTATCACATAATTGTTTTCATCTAAGATAACAATTCTTATATTATTCCTGTTCATCACCATACTATGTCATCTAGTACTCGTCCTCGTTAAATTTTCTGTCTAATCAATATCTCAGGATACCTCTCCACCTATTTTATGTGTATAATTACTGCGCCCCAAAAAATCATATGCAACGGCAACCACCCAATGCAATCTCTCAACACCACAACAGACCGTGCCAATGTAAAGCTCCAATTACAAATTGAACCAAATCATTTTACATCTATCAGCTCTCATTCTCACCTCTCTCGAGCAATCATCCAACGCGACATCAAGTTCCTTCAGTACTGCATTTTTCCGCTTCAGAAGTAGTCCATTCTCTACCAAAGTTGGAAGCATAGCAAGCACATCCAAAGCCTTAGATCTCCCCTCAACATTAGCATCCGAGGGAGAATCATACGTATTATGCGTACGATCCGTCATTCGATTGATTATTGAATCAAGATGCTCTTCAATCAAACCAGGATTTTCCGGCATCAGAACTATCATAATGTTCATGCTTGCATCTTTTGTGGTCTTATCCGGGACGTCCGTACCAGCTAGAGCAATTGGAAGGATTTGTGCAGCATTGCCTTGCACGATCTTTGCTGGCATATATCGAAGGATACCAGCAATGGCAATAAGATAGTTCTCCTTGCCTCGACTGTCTTCATTGGATCGCCAGAGAGTGATAAGTTGATTGACAGTAGTGCTGTAAAGGCGGCCAAATCGAAGAGGACGAAGAATACAGAAATTGCTTTCATTTATCATGTTCGATGGAGCCAAAAGGATTGCGAAACTGCGGGCAATCTTTCGACCACGTTTTGGGTCAGAAATACCTTTCATCATGGCATCGATGAGTGCCGTACTACACGGTTCATATGCTGCTACTGCGGCCGCAGCGAAATAAGCCAGGGCTTGATATATTTGATATGCTTCTAAATCTGGCTTCGATGCTGCTTCATTGACCAGCTCGAGCATAACATCATGAAGTTGTTTCCCGTCTTCAAACGTTTTCTTGTCTGCACCGAATTTGTTTACGAGAAGTTGAAGCATCTGTAACATACTAATGCGAGCTTGTCTCGAACACTTATTTTCCACAGAAATTGCGTTGAAAAGCATCGACTTAGCAGTTTCATGAACCACTAGACCTAAGCGATCGATATCCTAGAGCAAATCAGTCAAAGTTAAAATGGAAAAGGAATAGAAATCGGCCCACTTCTTTGCGGATTCCAGCTATCAAGGCCGTGGAAAGAATGTTGGCGGAACATTTATTAGAGGGGCCAACACGAAGGTCCTGTTGACAAGCACCTAAGTCTGCTCTAGTGTGTGCTCCGAAATTGAATAAAGTCCAAACCCGACTTGGCTCAGTTGGATTGTCTGCATTAGCTTTGAGTAAAAAGTTATTTTCGTGTGGAGTGGTGTTGGATCGAAGTATGTACGTTCCAATCGTTCCAACGAGTGTAACAACAGAATCGTCGAAATATTCTCCTTTGTTAACCTCGGAGATACCTACAAACCAACTACCTTTCAAGTCACCAGTCTCATGCTGAGAAAGCCCAATGACTCGCTTAAATAACGCAATTGCGATAAAAGCATAGGGATCGATGATATCATTACTGTTTGATAATAGATCACCCGCCGTTTTATCATTGGCAAGTGCATCATCAAACACCTGCAATCCTCGATATATTGCGGCTAAAAGGGCCATCTGATAGGATGTTTGATTTGCATATTTACAAATATGATGTGTAAATTTCATGACAAATTCGGATTGTAAAGCCTTGAACAATCTGAATTTGAAGTGAGTCTTGTCTTCAGAGTCAGGAGTTTCCAGCTCACGTTGGCATGTCGACTTGCACGCAATGTCCACAAGTGAGTCCAGGAGCCAAACTACTTGAGACAATTCAGACTCATCACCATTCTCGCTTTTCAACTGATCTGGAAGTTTGCTAATAAAATTGGGGAGTGTGATGTTGATAAACGTATCTGGATATCGAACTGATAAAATGGACAAAGAAGCCACAGCCAGAGCACGAAGATCATCTGCCTCTTTCAAATTGAACGCTGTCCCGTTGAGCTTTTCAATGATTGTTCCTTGTTCGAAAGAATTCAAAAATGGACGATTGACGGAATCATTGCGGATTGATGCTAAAAGTGTCAGTCCTTTAGTGGTGGCGATCTTTAATTCGAGATCAATTGAAGACATGGAGGTGGCGCCAAAGTAAAGTTCTATAAAGCTTTCGCGGAAACTATCAAAATTCGCATCCATGACGGCGAGCCTTTGAGCCATATATGCATCCTCGATAGGTGGAGTGGATGAATGTGAGATGTTTGCACGTGTTTCGAGAATAATATTAAATGACTCGAGCAATCGCGTTTTGTCGGCTATAGTATCTAGCCCTTGCCACAAGGTAAAAAGAGTCGGTAGAGTATTTCGAGCAGTAAGTGTAAAAGCTTGAGGAGATGTGCTCGAAATTTTACCCAGAATACGAGTACATGGTAAAATCATACGCTTCTTTGTATCATCGGTAAATATTGTAATGCATTCCTGAGTGACGTAGTTGACAAATTTCTCCAACTCGACGTTATCTTCTTCGGTGCTAGAGGATTGTTGGCCCAGCCTGCCGGCAATCGCAGCAATGTTTTCTATAGAACGATTGATAAAGTCATCATTTTCGCCGTTCCAGACCTCCCATTTCAAAGTGTCCCATATTGTGACTGAAAACTCTGAAACATTGCTGTAATTTCGTATGCATTCAAGCATGGAATCGAATACATCAATCTAACTCATTAGTATACAATGAAAAAGAGGATGATGGATTTGACTACCTTTATATCTGCTCTAACGCTTTCGGAGTCTAATTTTTGGAATAATGCTGGGAAAACGAAAGGCGCGTATCTATCGTTTGATATTAAACAGTCCAAAAGACCGCGTTTTAGATCCTCCTCTGGCTTCAAGGGCGTTGCTGATTTAGTAGTTGTAATGGGAAAATAGCGGAAGAACGATCCAAACAAAGTTTCAGCTTCATCAGAATTTATATCCCAACTTTTGCCTAATTGACTATAAATCTTGAAAATAGCAAGTATACAAGATGGATTTCTCTCAATTGCCGCCATGGAAGCCATACCATCAACAAACTTGCTTCCCAACGAGGACTTAAGTGCTGTTGGATATGATTCCAGGAGACATTGGAGAAGATCGAGTAGACTTAATCGCGTGGAATGAGGGAAGTCATTTAGAGACTGCTTGTTGTCTGGGAGACGGAAAACTGCCGACGCTATATCAGGTGCATTTGATTTAATAAACCTGGGCATCTTTGCAATGGTAGTCAGACATTTGGCAATTTCCAGGAGGCCAGCTCGGTATATCTGAACCTCTCCAGCCTGGGATACCCGATTTGTCAAATACTCCACAAGAGCGCTCACTGGTGTATATTAGCACCTGTACCCAATACACATATCACTCGCTCTACTTACAATCATGCCTTGAGAGCTTTCCGGGGTCAACACTTTGTAGTACAAGTAACAGAAACTCCAACCCTGGACGTAGTTAGCACTGAAATACGTTCCAAACTAATCTACTCAAATGGGTTGCACCTTTCTGACAATCTTCCATCGAAGCCTCGCCATCTATATATGGACCAAGCTCCGCAATAAGACTACTAATTGCAGCGAGATCTATTCAACAGTTTAGCGAAAGTTGAACCCAATGCATCTGGCTCAAAGCTTCGAAATCGTACTTTCTACTTTTCGATTGACAACTGCTAACTTGTCCTCCTCTGCCTGCGCAGCCATAAACTCAACCACCGTAGATCCCATATTGTTTTTGTTTATCGTAGCCTGCCAATGGAAAGTAGACGATCCGAAAGAGAACTTGAATTGGGTGACGGCGGTCGAAAGCGCCTAGTCTATAGAAAAACCGATATTAGCCACCTGAGAACATGCACACTCTGTATTTGATTCAACTGCTAGCCGGTGCTCAGCACCATGTGCACCAATCTAAGAGATTGAGTGTTTATAAACGTGTAGTATATTTTTGCGCCTAGGCAGCCGGTGCTTTGGCGCAGGAGAAAAAGCATTTGTCTGCATTATAGTCCAGGTCGCGACGATACTAAGAGGGCTAGTGGGATAGATGATAGTGTATGTATTGTCCTAACGGGTAGGAAAGATGTCGCAGAATTTCGGAGATCAATTTCAAGTGCCATGTCTCACCCCAAGGTCGAGATCGAGGTCCGGATTGCTGAAGAAGGGAGAAATAGGACGATACATTCTGGCAAGAGGATCGGTCAAGGATCGAAGTCAATTGAACTCGAGGGGTCGGAACCCAGACAACCAGGTACTGTGAAGGGCGCCCAGATGACCCATCGGGTAAGGTCGTGGACATAGGTTGAGGAATGCTAGGTAGATTTGAAGCCTCTTCGAATCGTGGAAACGATATAAACATTTGCGCCCCGCCGCAACTAGGAGTACTTCCAGATAAGAGCCAAACAAGGCATATTGGTCGCCATCAACCAGCACATAAGATGGACTAATACATGAATAAAATAGAAGCGACTTACTCTGAAGGAATACCTAAGTTTGTCGTGAAATGTAGCACCAATTCGAGTCACCAATAAGAAAAGCTAGGTAGGTAGGCTTGTAGGAACAATGATATATGGCTGATGAATAGAAATGGTATCAAAATAAACAGTTCTCCTTATACAAGAGAAGAGCGTAAAAAGAAGTGAGATGTAATACTGATTGCAAATCATGGAACTGATTGAGGGGAAATTTTCTGCCGGTAGGGCGGTCAGCGGATAAACATCGGGGACTGTGTGAGTTGACACCTCGAATTCCCATCATGTTTGTTCTGATTCATGATGATTCATTCACACTGTACATCCATCAGGAGAAGAGACAGTCTTCCAATGAATCAAGGACGTACTTGGTTTGAAAGAAGCTCTTATTTTCACTCTTTTTATACATCAATTCTGTATTGTACCCTTCACTGAATCCGGTGAGGTAAGAGAGCTCTAATCAATACCCCTGACTTACCCCTCTATTTCCCCTCCAAAAACAGGGCGATAAGATAAGCATTGGGAAGAAAATTTTATTTCACACATGTTTCAGTAAAACTTCTCCCCTGATTTGTTACCTTCCAGAAGAGGATTTTCCTATCAACAACCCAAGTATACACGAGACCCTTGTCGAAGCACTGTGATTCTATCGAAAATTGTGCCACGATCTTCTCCGAAATCCTTCGCTGCAAGTCATTTCAAATCTAGTCGAAAATGTCCTCTTCTCCTGTCCCAGCGACCTGCAAGGTTATCTTGGCTCAAGGAATTGCTAAAAAGTTACTTGGAGAGGTTGCGACGGATCTAGAGAAGTTGACCTTCAAGCCTAAGCTTGTGGGATTGTTGGCAAATGAGGATCCTGCAGCTCAGCAGTATGCGGACTGGTCAATGGCTACATGCATTGAGAAGTGAGTATTCTTTCATTCGTTTTCCATTTGCTATACACCAGAGGATTTGCAGCCAAATATTTGCTATACTTGACCACACCTCCCTTCAAAGTCGGGGATAATTTAACGATTCACAAATCAAAAAATCTGAAAAGCACAGAGAAGTTGGGTATTAGATTGCAAGACATTGAAAGGGAAATCATTTGCGCCCACGAACTATCAATCTTCTAGTTCAAGACTTGGGAGTTCTCACGATGTTGTCGAACACTACAATTAGTTGGACTTCAATAGTTCCACGAACTGACTTCTTTTATCTAGTGGTTTCGATTTCGAACTCCGCAAGTTTACCAAAGAAGAGATCGAAGATGAGATTCTCAAAGCGAACAACGACGATTCCATCCACGGTATTATTGTATACTACCCAATCTTCCCCGCCCCTTCTCTACAAGATGGATATATCCAACAAATAGTCGCTCTCAACAAAGACGTAGAAGGATTGGCGCATACCTACCGTTTCAACATGTACCAAAACATTCGATTCCTTGACGCTCCTCACAATACCCAAAAGTCGATTTTACCTTGCACACCTTTAGCAGTTGTCAAAGTTCTCGAACACCTACAGATCTATAACTCAGTTCTCCCATATGGCAACCGTTTATACGGAAAGACGATCACAGTATTCAACCGCTCAGAGGTTGTTGGTCGTCCATTGGCTGCTTTACTTGCCAATGATGGTGCTACAGTCTACTCTTGCGATCTCGACGGCGTAAAGCTCTTTACCCGTGGCAAGGGTATCAAGAAGATCCATCACGAGGTACACGACATGGAAGGAATGAAGAATGATGAATGTTTGCCCAAGAGTGATGTGGTCATCTCCGGTGTTCCAGGAGAGAAGTTCAAGATCAACACTGAATTGATCAGGGATGGCGCTGTCTGTATCAATTTCTCATCTCAAAAGAATTTTGATGGTCCTGCGGTAAAGGAGAAGGCTTCGATTTATGTACCTTCCATTGGAAAAGTTACAATTGCTGTTTTGTTGAGAAATCTTTTGGTTGGTGTTCCCGTGTCTCGACAAATAAAGACGTTTACTGACGAATTTACAGAGATTGGTAGGAAACCAAGGAAAGGGAGCTGCAAAGCCAGTGGAAGAGTTAAACTAAAATGGAATTGGGCTATTAAGGAGGAACCGAAAAGTTGAATGGCGTTTTTGGAATATTTATACCAAAGAGGAGTTGAAAATGACAAAGGATAGGATAAAAGTGATAGAGAGGTCTGCATAATTGAATTGGATTTGGTATTTCTACTTCCGTCTGTCTAACAATTTTTTGGATATAGCGGCAGTGAATCAGACATGTCTCGTTTACCTAGGTACCTAGGTATGCACTTTTGATTATAGTGTTGAGATCTAGGTCGGTAGTTTGAATAGTAGTCTAAAAGAGATTTACAGAACGTTGAAGAGTAAATTGGTATCCACGTTTGGGAAACTATTGAGTTGATGTGATGGGAATAGAAAATAGGATGTGTAGTCAATGTACTCGTCGTTATCCATCTCTCTAATTCAAAGTCGAAATATGATATGTATCCTATGTTGTATTTTATGCATTCATTCATCAAACTCATTCATCTTTTTTTTTTTTTTTTAGAATTTATAGGATGTTGAATATTGAATGAATCTATGTTTGAGTTTGGGTTTGGGTTTGGATTTAAATTTGAATATAAATTTAAGCGTGAGTTTAGTGGTGAGATATGGGGAGAAGCAATGTCGGAGAGGGAGAGGGGGGGAGAGAGAGAGAGAGAGAAAGATTAGAAAAATAACCGAGAGGATTTCTAGACGATTAGGGGGTGAGGAAGGGGGTACCTAGGTATGTTCGGGTTTGGGGTTTGGGGTTTGGGTAGCGAGGAGAGCGAATGCGAATTATGGTAGAGGGGATGGATAGATAGATAGAAGGATAGACAAACTTTGAATTTTTTTCTTGAAACGACATGTCATTTATTTACTACATGCATCGAGATTGTTGGATAGACGGGATAGGTAGTTCACTTCTGTTGATGAGTGAAGTAAATAAATACCTAACTAGCTAACTAGCTAAGTAGCTAAATAAGTAAATAAGAAAATAAGAAAAGATATCGAGATATCGATCTAGAAATCTCGTGTTTTTACTCACCCACCCATCCATGCACCCACTCATTTGCATGCATACATATACATACATATCTAGTTATATATGAATCACAAACCCCGAAGATCTCGAGAAATCCTGTTGCACATCTACTCCCATGTCCAGTATATAGCGTGATACCAAGAGTCATGTGTGTGGTACTCTGTATCTAGGTGATACGACCTAGTTCTTTCTCATAAGTGTGTGCGTGTTTATTGTTTGGAAAAGGGGGGGGTTTTGATTGTTGCGTATCTGTATTTGCGCCCAGGGAATTTGGTGGGATGGTTAGGGGCTTTGGGGTCTGGGTTGTGGAGTGTGAGTGAGGGGTTTGTAAATGTGTGGATGGATAGATGGACAGGTACTTCTGTTGCATATCGGTTTTTGAGCCCAGAGATTTGGAGGGGAGCGGATTCAGGGGTATAGATGGGTATGGTGATTCTGTGCATGTGTATCTGAGAAAAATGAGATTTGTTGCATGTCGGTTTTCGTGCCCAGTATGTCCAGTGGACTGGGCGGAATGTGGTATAACCACTTGGGTTTCTTGGTATTATGTGAACGGTGTGCAGAATCCAGAGAGATGGTTTTGTTGCATATCAGTTATTGAGCCCAGAGTTTAGTGTGATGATAGGGGTATGGTGATTCTGGGTATGTATGTTTGGAGGGGATTGTTGCATATCGGTATTCGTGCCCAGATACTTGGACGTGCTACTGAAATCAAGAATCGAGTACGAGATTTTGCCTAGAGGATCTGGTGTTATGGATAGAGGATTGAGAGCTTTTGTTGCATATCGGTTTTCGTGCCCAGTGTGCCCAGATAGCTGGGCAGAATGTGGTATAACACTCAAGTATCTTGGTGTGATGGAGTGGTATGCAGATACCTTTGTTGCATATCGGTATTCACGCCGAGAGAATCGAGTGCATGAGTTTGTACGTCAAGGTTGGTTACATGTCCATATTTATACTGATGGTTCGTCACCGTGACACACAGATACAAAATATGGTGATCTGAATGATATATCCGAGTGTGTAGTCTGTCGACTCGAGGAATTTTGTTGCGTATCGTATCTCATGCCCAGAGGAGCCATGTCTTGGTCTGTACACCGGAGATTCCTTTTTGCATGAAGTTTAATCTTATTCTTACACAGCATAGTCCTGATGATACTCTAGCATGATAAGTCTATCGATCCAGAGTCTTGTTGTTGCATATCTTCAATCTTGCCCAGAAAATCAGCCATGCTATCACTGGTTCATCTGTGCCTCAAAAGGAACGTTGCATATCTTTCTCCTCGCCCAGATTCTTGGTCTACGTATTCGCCAATATCGTGGTGTCATTCATACCAAACCCCTCTCTGTAGACCGCGGATATCGCGGGTACGATTTGAGAACTGAATCACATTGTTGCACATCTAAATTCTTGCCCAGGAAGCTAGAGACTTTGGTGTCCTCGCCAATTTCTTCGTGTGCGACCAAGATCCTCGGATACAAGTTTTCGGGAATAATTAGGGTGCGAATCGGTGATGAAAGACCTTTTGTTGCATATCTGATTTCTTGCCCAGAGAGCCTAAGATGCTAGTCTGTGTCGTGGTGTTGTATGGAAAAACTTTTGGAAAAATTTAGAAACCCGAGTTAGACGAGCTGCTTGGCTATTTTTCCGTCCTCGGTACCGAGATGATCCCAAGAGGAAGGAGAGATGAGGAAGAAGAGATAGGCTTTTGGGGAACGGGGCATTGGAAATCGCTGGACTAGCTGTAGATCTGCTGGTTGATAATACAGAGTACGTTGATTGGTATATACATAGATATACATATGTGTGTACGATATACTCCCCATCAATCGTATCTCAATACTCAAAATCCGATGAAGAAAACAACAATACACCTTCAACACCAACGCCAAGATTACCCCTTGACGATCAAGAAAAAGCAAAAAAAGGAAAAAAAATCTTCAAACCTCCGAAATGACCGGCAAATAAGATAACAACTCCAAGACGCCAGCCAGGTATCCAAGATCAAAACGCAAACGCAAACACATCCAAAGAATTAGTAAAAGCTGGGCAAAAAATACAGACGTGCAACAAAAGCCGCAAAAAACCAGACGAAAAAAATCACGAGAAGAAGAGGTCAAGGTGGACGCAAAAATACGACTTACTTTGGTACTAGCCCCTCGGTTTGTGTTTCAAACGGTTGGAAGAAGCTTGGGGTCTGTCGAATATCAAACGTGCCCAGATTCCGTCGCCAACGCCGATGCCCGAGAATTGGGATTTGTACGATGCAGAGTCTTGAATCAACTTTGTGACTATCGAGGATTTCCTTGGCGCATAAGTTATTGCCAATGGGTTTCAGGGCATTACTCGTGTTTGGGTTAGAAATTGTTGGGAGTTCTCGATAAGATAAAATGTCTCTCTCGAGCTCTGTTTTGAATACTTGATACTTGTGTACGGAGTAGGTACTACGTAGGTGTACTATCAGATAAGATCGGGATCAAGGTAAGCGGATGGATAGATGGATGGTGGAGAATCCAAGCCAAGCAAGCAAGCAAAAGTTGCCAAATATCAAAAGAAGGTTTGTAGGCACGATGCACCGAAATTACTCCACGGGAAACCGACGAGTGGAAATCGAACAACATTTTGTTCAAGAGCACAGGGGACGTATCTGGATGGATTCATTCTGCATTGGTGGGCGGAAATTGAAAGTTAATGAATGTACAGTGTACAGTGTACAGTGTACAGACTATTGCTAATGAATTTCCGGGGTATGAAGGATCTTCTTAAGTGTCTGCTTCCCCGAGATTTTAAGGTGATCCTTTGATTTATTCGAGATTCTTACATTATATTCAATTTGTCTATTTTGATTTGTCGTCTTCAACACTACCAGCAGCAACACAACTCTCAACACCACCAGTATCAACACAACTCTCGACCACAACCCCTCTATCAAAATCCCCACACCCAAATACCTCAACCTCAACCCAACCCACAACCCCTCTATCAAAATCCCCACACCCAAATACCTCAACCTCAACCCAACCCACAACCACAACCATGGTCTCCCCCATCCCCACCATCCTAACCACCCAATTCCTCTTCTCCCACCTCCTCCAATCCGCGCGTCTCCCCCGACTCCTCCTCCACAAAACCTCCAACGCCGCCCCGCGACAAGATCTCGCCAGATTCCCCCCCAAAGATCTCTCTCCCTCCACCATCAACATGCTTTTGCGCTGGGAAGCCGCCCAACAAAACGCTCTGGATAATTTCCCCCTCTTCGCCGCAGCAATCCTCTTTGCGTCTTTCAGAGGCGTCTCCGAAGACACCATTGCGAGCGTGGGTTGGTCCTATGTCGGTGTTCGATTGGCGTATTGGCTTGCGTATGTGGGGATTGAGAGTGTGAAGTGGAGTTATTTGAGAAGTAGCATTTGGTGGGTGGGAAATGGACTTTGTTTTTGGTTGTTGAGGGAGGGGGGTCGGGTTTGAGTTCTTATGGAGTGGGATTTGGAGGGGCGGAAAGGAGATTGAAAAGGGTATTGGTGATGGCTGAGAAAGAAAGTGATTAAGGTTGTGAAGATGCCGAACAGTGCTCTGTAGAGATACGGGAAAATGCATATAGTATACACTTTCTCGTCTTTTGTATATGGCTTCATATCGTAGCAATCTCGGAATTGTAAAACCATTTCTGTCATGTTCTGAAATATCGAATGTTCAGGAATTCACAAATGCAAGGTTATCAATGTGATTAAATATCTACCAATACCTAGGTATGCATATACTTAAATCCCATAGTGAACCAGAAGACACTATTATACATAAAAGGCATCCCAACAAACCAACCCAGGGTATCATTACAAAAAAACCACCGTATCTAGAAATACCAAAAGAAAAAGTTAGAAAAACCTGCTACTTCAACCGCCCTCGCTTACTTGTATCAGGTCCTCTCCTTTCCGCGTTGATATACAGTATATTCATTCACCCAGCCCCAATGGCAACACCCGCTCCACTTCAATCCACACCTCGTTAAACCTCATAGTAATAATCCTCATCTAGCCCCTCCCGACTCGGCACTTTACCCTGTCCTACCTGGGGACCTCCATACCCATTTCCTTCATCTAACCTAACATTCAAAAGTCTAATCTTCAATCCATACTCACTAACCAAGCTCACAAGTTTATTGGTTTCACTAGTAATCGGCGCCTGGTTCAACAACATCAACAAACCATCCAACCATTCTGAAGCAAGACTATGTGTAGGAGGCATGAGTGTAAGAATAGCTTTCTCGGCAGGATCTGTATCATCTTGTTGTGCTTTAGTATCTGTGACGTAACTATTGATAGTAATTTTGGTGGTGGTATTTGCTTTTGATGGATTTGTATCTTTGAGGGTCGACGGGCTTGAGATACTCGAACCGTCGTCATGGGACGCGGAGACATTGGAAACGACTGAACTGATAGTGCTCAAGTCAATCTTTTCGAGTAATTGATCAAGTGTCGGCTCTTTACTCAATTGATGGTCAAAATCGAAATAATGAAGATAGCGCCGATTGTGTGAAAGTTTGACATAACGCCAACTCGTTGTCGGTATTCTTCTTCCCAGACTTTTGGTAGATGATGATCCTTCTTCGCTAACGGTTTTCGGTTGGATAATTCTTGGAAACCACGCTCCTTCAAGTAGGCATCTTATTCTCTGTTCCTTAACAAATAAAAGAGCTTCATGTTTAAGCTCATCTCGCACTTGCTGTAAATGTTGACCCCATTCGTCTTCGAAAGTCAATTCCAACAACTCCATTTGTAACTTTCGTAGTTTCGGATATTCGAATTCTGCCAATTCTTCTTCTACCTCTAGAACATCTTTTGTTCTTGAAGCCTGACCGACTACTTGCTCAACCAAAATCCGTACAAGTTCCGCAACTTTTATGAAATCATCCTGCTCAGCACCAGTAGCTTTCCACAACCTAAAGAAAGCTTGCAAACTCGCTGAGTGTAGCCTTGACCACTGGAGTAGTAGAGGCCGGAATATTTTATCATAATTCTTTACTCCATCCAATACCAAATAAGTTTTCGCATCCTCTGCATCTGATCTGTCGACCTCGAAATGGTCATACAAGATAGATGTGACTATTAGACTAGCCCTTGCAATAGGACATCTCTCATTTAGTGGCTTAGAAGATTGCTCTAACAAAAGCTTTTGAAAACCGTCTTCATTCTTCCTGACGTAATCAATCAAATCCATCATACCAAGAAATCCAGTCGCTTCGAACTCCCAAGCGGGACTTTCGGTCTCGAAGCCCAATCTTCTCCACTTTTCAGGATTGTGTTTCCGACTCCCCTTTTTATCGCCATTCTCCAAAGTATCTGCCTTCACTGAAGCGCCATTGCTAAGATCTTTCTTTTCGGGTGCGCTGGCTAGATGTAGTCCCTTTAGTGCTCGTCGATGTTCTGGTCTCTCCAAATCAACCTTCACCTCCTTCCATTTACCCAGTAAAACCTTGGTCAAACTTTGAAATTCCAATAGCGGATGCGACAAATCTTGTAATGCCGAGCTTTGCATCAAATTATATGCAGCTTTGATAACCCCCAAATCTTGTAAACGTTTGATGAATTTCGGCCACTCCTCTCCAGTTCCACTACTTTTACTAACATTGTCCTTTCCCTGCCCGTTATCATTTGTAATCGAATCCCGCATCAATGCATTCAGTAGCATCAGTGCATTTGCACAAAGTAAATGATCCGCAGAATTGAGTTGCGAGACTACCATTTCGAAGAATTGAGGATAAACCGCGACGGCAGGTTTTAGAGCTCGAAATCCAAATGCGCCAGGTATTTTTATACGCCCCCCTGAAGATTGTGGATGGCTCACAATAGCAACCAATATCGACATGGCTCCTCGCAGAATGTTAACCAGTGGATGTGTCACGATCAATTCGACAACACGTTCGACCAATTCCCCGGCGCCCGGTGACTCGAATATTTCCCAACCCATATCGACTTCCAGTAAACGACTCAGACTCTGTAGGGAGTATGCGAGAGTATTCGCATTGGTCGTCATGATCAGTCGACGTAGGATATTGAGGCCCCCTGAGGAAATGAACACATCTGCGAATGATGGATCATTAATGGAGGATTGTAGCTTGAATACTGCCATTTTGCGCATAGCATCCTCATCGCTATTGAGCCTCGAGAGCAACGAAGGTATATCTGCTTGATCCATTTTAATTGTTTTGTGCTTGTACTTTCGAGGTCGATGGAGCTTGGGGAAATCTGGAGAGTTTAGTCAGGGCGCAATTGGCTTTTGATATCCCCCGATTCTCAATTATTCGACAGTCACATTTGCTTAAAACCTCTCCCAAAATTTACTATAGATTCTAGGTGTTCGTGTCTTTTCCCTCGAGGGAAAGGGTCACAGTAGTGTGAGGAGATTAAAAAATTAAGGGTGCATTAAAAGTATAAAAGTACCAAGGATCCGAATCATTGGAGAAAGTCGGGTTTAGTCTGTGCTTCAATGGCATTTGAGTGTTGATAACGGCAGCTGGAGGGCAGGTGCTCTCGGTGCCGGAAAACTTAAAGCCCCAAAGTCGCCTTATCATTCACCAATGAACTATACGGAGTGTGTTTTGGTGCATTTG
Organism: Botrytis galanthina; assembly: GCA_004916875.1. NCBI lineage: Eukaryota > Fungi > Ascomycota > Leotiomycetes > Helotiales > Sclerotiniaceae > Botrytis > Botrytis galanthina. Next base: position 49,387 of record PQXL01000041.1, read on the forward strand.
AGTGAGTGGATAATAATAAGGATGGGACAATTTGATGACAATCATATAATCATATAATCACAAAATCCAACCTTTGAGGAATCAATCTGAATAGTCAACACGTAAGTACCTGGGTGCGCAAGATGCAATTTTTTGCCAATTTTGTCATTCATAGCTATGGATTCCCTTAATACGATCCACCAGTATCCCAGATATTTCACGCTACACAGTGAAGATGCCAAAAACTCCATCGCTGATGTCAATATGCTACTGTATTCATGACTTAGAGCAAACATTCTCATTGATCATCCTCGTCCTCATCCATCAAACTCAAGCAATCCAACTCTGTTCTGATCAACCTATCAAATTCGGCCCTCTCAATCCCTGCTACTTTCGCCAATCTGTATAGACTCTTTACACTTGTCGAAATGTGTTGTTTGATGCCAACCTCGCTCTGTTCCCGAGCGTGTGCTCTCTTCTCGAGTTTTGCCACTGTCTCACTCCCACTTGAGCTAGTTCTACTTCCTGGTCGTGGTTGTACAACTTCGACATAATCCCCTCCATTGATGATCCCGCTACTAGACTCTGACCATGGCTTTGCCTCATGAGATGATGTGTGATGTTGTAGATTTTGTTGTAGTGTGGAAGTTATTTGATCATCTTGACCAAGGGACGTTTCGACGGTGCCATTTTGTGCTGCCTCGTCTGGATCATGGCTATCCATGGCAGGTTGTACATCCGCATATTGTGCGTAGTATGAATCTTCATCATCTGCACTCCTCGAGACGTTTTGCATAGACTGGGGTGCAGGAGAATGTTTTGGTGCGGGCGTACGAGCGGGCGTGTTGTCGTACTGAGCCCAGTAATCATCATCATCGTCATTCTCTGCCTCGGTATTTTTAGCTGCATTCGACACATTTGAGAGACTGCCATTTGTCTGTGTAGATGTTTTCGTAGTCGCCGATGTAAAGGCGGTTTCCGCAGAAGCTATATCTTTCCTTCCCCATTCTTCTTGGGTTTCAGATTCATATGCTCCCACTTCTCCAATCCTCCATCCATCACCACCACCGAGTTCATCGCCAACACACCATACAAGTCGTGCACTTAAGGAAAGATCTCTAAGTACGACTAGAGCTTGTAAGGTCTCTTCATCGAGTCGTCGATATTGAATTTCAACCTCACTCTCCCAATCAACCTCAACCTCCCCAGAAACAGGATGTGCTTCTAATTTGTCATTTTTTATAACTTGTTGTAATTTTGAGACATTTGAATCATCGTAGCAGAGTAATGGCAGCCATGGCTCGTTCGAAGTCGAAGATAATATTTGGACTCTCTGACGTAAAATCGGCGAAAGTAAAGGAAGCAGCGCCGTTGGAGGTTGAGCAGATACAGAAGCCGCAGGTAGAGATGCCAATAGGGGCGCCAATAATTGCTCTACTCTGGGAGCTGAAATAGTTGTCGACATTCTGACAAGATTGATGTTGATGTGCTGTTAGATTGGCTATCACATGCAAATGAAGTTACTTTGAAGAGGGGTGTTAATGGCAATTGTAAGAGCTTTGACTGGGTGCAAAGACAGTTAAAAACACTTGGAGATTTTGAATAACGACAACAACAACAACAATACAGAAGAACTCAGATTGATGAAATAAATAAAAACAAAATTAATCTCATTAACTAAGATATACCTCTAGAAGTTCTGTGGAGAACAGCTGCGGTGTTGATAGCCATGATGAACTGTGATACGGCGAGGATAAACTGACTGAATCAGTTTCCTTCCGCCCGAGAAAGAGAGAGATTGGTACCGCAAAATCTGGCACGGGCACGTGAATTCTGAGGCTTGTTTGGTCGCGATGCATTGATATCGTTTCATCTATCCATTTCTGTCCATTTATCCTTTTTATCATTTCTCCAGCTATTTACCCCTTGAATTAATTTATTTCTACCAATTCATGGTTGTCTAAAAGTCTATTGTACCTTTCATAATCACTACAATAGTCCATCCCTCTACAGACTCCACTGCTCTTGTGTACTCTAGAACACCCTTAAATCACTTTGAAAGTTCCTGAGATTTCTCCCATTTCAGTAAAATTCCAAGAACTCGTTCGTATGTCCACATAGTAACGGCACTTGCTGGAGCAGACTTGAAAAGACTATTGATGTTAGCATCAGAGAATCATGAACTGTTCTTTCACATACCTGACCGTCAATCCTCGATAGAGCCCTCGATAGCCCTCATTGTGTAATATGTGTCGCATTGTTTGAAACACACCGTTGTAAACTGGGATGTTCTTGTGAACGTATCTTTCTCTTGTTGGTCCCTGTACTTGCAATCTCTTCCGAATCAAATCAAAAGGAAATATGCCAGTTTTTGCTATGACTGAAGCTATAACCCCGGCACTCGCATCCGCGGATCCAAAGGGCATATTTAGAGTTCCCATCGGAAGACGGAGACTCTCGTATGTGGCGAAAAAAATACCCATATATGGTATGATTTGCCCAACGCCAGCACCAAGTCCTTGAAAGAAGCCTCTCGGCCCTTCATTAATGGCGATATCACGGATCGACGATCGGAGAGAAGTGTACACCCTCTCAACACCTTGTGCAGCGAATCGTGTGCGGAGTAAATCAAGAGGATAAGTTGCGGTCGTAGCAACAGCTCCTGCAGATGCTCCAGCAATAAAGCTCTCAGCAGCAGCTGGCAGTCGATGTTCCCCAAAAGCGTCTTGTAGGCCCAGCGTAACAGATCTATATGTCGTGAATTGGATCGCACTGTACGAAACGTACATCAACTCTGCTGGAACATTCCCCTTCCATAATGCTGACAGTCCTTCCTCTCGAAAGATGCGTTTGATCGTCGGAATCGTCCCTTTATAGATTGGAGATCCTCGCAGATCCCGATGTGTAAGAGGGTCGGATGCAGAGTGCGATTGCAATTGAAGGCGAATTTTAACAACATCCAAAGGGGCAATCACGAATCTGAGTGAAAGATATGAGCGCAAATAGTTCCAATCTCGACCAATTATAAATTTACCTAGCAATCAAACCAGCTGTCGCACCAGCTATCATTGATTGGGTCTTGGAGCCCTAGATAAGTATCAGTTTCTTGATTCTATAAGACGCAAGTAACAATTATAAAAGCTTGAACCTTACCTCATCCTTCAGATGCTCGGCGCTTTCAGACATACATCTGACGTTCTCGAAATATTATTATTAGAGTTTGAGGTTTGAAAATAAATATCAATCCACACGCCTATTTGCATGACCTAGGGGGGTATAGAAGTAGAAAAGCAACAAATAATTAAAGTACACTATGTCGAAAGGAGGTTAGCGGAAGCGTCCCAGGTTTATGGTCGATTACATAATTGAACTTGTCAAAATCGTCCAAGCTCCAAGCTCCATTTGATCAATCATGTAGCTTGGTGGAGGGGCTCACGTGGCATTGATACTATAATCACCTCGGTAAAGGCTGATTGATATATGATTCCTCGGTGAAGAGTAAGTTCACATATCAGTATTCCTCAATATTCGTTCACCAGGCGGACCGGTCCCTCACTCGTGCTGTGAAAGAACGAAATTCCAAATATGAGTGCCTTGCGTCTTGGTCTGAACTGTGGTCACCAAGCTGCCAGATCATGTTGCTTTTTAGCTGCCCCGCGCTTCTCTCAAATTAGTCGAAGGCTATTTTCAGCCCAACCAGGTCTCCGAATCACATCTCCCATATCCAAGCAGACACGTGTTCCACAGGTATTATTGAGCACCCCTGGCGATCGACCAAGATTTATGTTAACCTGAGTCAGGATGCAAAATCCTCCTCCAGCCCTGAGATTATATCTCATGACATTCAGGCCGTAAAGATCAACGGTGTATCTTATCCTCCGTTGTTCCTCCGCGATTCTTGTACCTGCCATATATGCGCTGATCCTTCAACAAAGCAGAAGAATTTTCAAACTTCTGATATTCCTCCCAATATCAAAGCTACCGCTACCACAAAGGGTGTAGACGGGGATTTGACAATTTCTTGGGAAGATGATATTCCAGGCTACGGACCAGATCATGTTTCGTCGTTCTCTAAGAAGTTCTTTGAGACTCATTCTTCACTCAAGGCTTATCATTCGGATCGTCACAACGATGTGAAACCTATCAGATGGGATTCGAAAACCATTGCTCAGAAGTTACAATATGTAACTTTCGATGACTACATAAATAGCGAAGAAGGTTTATTCAGAGCTTTGATCATGCTTCGGGATTATGGGCTACTCATACTTAGAGATGTGCCAGAGTCAGAAACTTCAGTTGTTGATATTGCAAAGCGAATCGGCAATCTTCGAGACACTTTCTATGGAGTTACCTGGGATGTCAAGTCTGTTCCTCAACCAAAAAATGTAGCATATACTTCTCAATATCTGGGTTTACACATGGATCTTCTCTATATGGCTAATCCCCCGGGATTTCAATTTCTTCACTGCCTGCGGAATACCTGCTCAGGCGGCTCATCCATATTTTCTGATGCTTTCCACGCTGCCAGACAGCTCGATAAAGATAATTACATTCAATTGAGTACCAAGAAGGTTGGCTACCATTATCGCAATGCTGGAGAGCATTATCACTATAAACATCCTGTAATATCGAAACACTCTGAGAAGGGTGGGAACGCTTCATCCCCCAATGATAACAACATTCAATACATCAATTATTCGCCGCCATTTCAAGCGACATTTGACGACCCTTTTGGCTCCCTACCAATAGCTAAAGCACTGAGGCAATTTGCATCCCGAGTAGAGTCACCTGAAAATATGTATGAATACAGACTACAAGAGGGGGAATGTGTTATTTTCAACAACCGGAGGGTACTCCATGGCAGAAAAGAATTCGATACATCAGCTGGGGAGAGATGGTTTAAAGGAGCTTATATCGACACCGACGTCTTCAGGAGTCGTTATCGAGTTTTAGCCGAAAAGTACCAGAATAAGGATCAGGCGTTTTTACGTACTCATGCTAGGCACATTTGCTGGGATATCCAGAACCCCGAGACTGGCAGAATGGAAAGCGATCCACACAAAGTTTGGGAGAGAAGTAGAGATCTTCCACAAACTGAAGCGTATGCAAATATTATCTAGGGACAATCGAAACTTCTCGAGACGCCCACAAAATTCTGCAGTGCAGTCGCTTAACGAAGAGTATTCGCCGTTCGAGTTATATATTCATGTTACATATTTGTTCTGGAAGAAATATAGAAGATGGAGTTCACTCGGGACTTTAAATGATACTCATAGATTCCGGGTTTCAACGTTCAAAAATTATACGGATTTGGAATGCGGTTCGGGCTACTGAAACCCCTGATTGGGGTTTGAAAGTATTAGTTTCTCGAATTGTATATCGCATGCCCGCGTTCGTATTCTGTCCAGCCTCTGGTATACCCCTGAATTTAAAAGTTGTCTTTTGGCTATGCGCACTTCTAAAGCTTTGTGAACTCTTGTTTTACTGCATCATGGCATGGATTTTCTTTTACTAACCTATTTCCAGCAAAATATACCGCATTTTTTATGAAGCATTACAATTTGTCAATCTGATGAATTTTGTATCTGTAGTACCTCCTTTCCTTGAAATTCATTACGACGCCTTATTTCGATGCACTAAATTTCTTCAATAACCTGCCTATTTTTTTTTGCACCACCCGCAAATTTCTACTGTTCTACCTGTTTCCAATACATTACCTCTTTGAAATGTTATACAGTGTCTGTTGAAATGCAGTTTGCATCTTTTTTTGTTTTACCATGCTGAAAATTTGGCTTTCATAATTTGATGATTTTATGTTTTGATGCCAGACACAGTGTTGATTGAATTGTTTGGTTTTGGTGGGATGCTCCATCTCTGTTAATACAGGAGACCGGAATATTCACAAGAGACTTCCTGCGGACTGTCACCAAATCGCTTACAGCTAGGAGAGTGAATAGCTTTGAAGTTCTGCTGGATGGTGTACCTCAAGAGTCATGTCGATTAGAACGCTAGGAGCCGAAGGCAGTACGGTAGTATTTGATTTCGGAATGTTACCTTGGGACTCAACATATATTTGTCATGAAATGAAACATGGTAGCAATCAGGTTTTGATTGTAGTTCGGTGATCACGGCGACATCTCACAGCAAGTAGATCGACCAAGGAATCGTCAATTTGGTAAAGAATGAAGGGCAAAAATGATGACTCGTGCTAAACATTGAAAACCACCTGCGGACCGACGATCACTAGTGTCGTCAAATTCGTCTGCGTCTTTCTCATATTAGTCTTGACCATCCATTCACTTTCAAGTGGAAATCAGACTAGCGTCACTGCGGCCAAGAAAATCCCAAGTACTACAAGAATATCAGGAACACCTATCACGAGATGAATGAGAAGTTTACTCAAAAAGGATTAGACCGAGAACTCGAGTGGAGGAGAGCAATGTCAATTATCTATGCACGAATTAATAAAAGTAGATGATTTGGAACGGGACAACATGAAGGTTGTTTTATTCTAGGCCCGAAAACTCTCGACTCGGACATAGACGAAAAGACCGAAGATACCATGGCTAAGCAGGTTTTAGAAGTGAACTCGGCGAGTTTACGTCCTCATCTGGCAATATCTCGCAGAAAGCTCATGCTCAGATGACGACAGGAGTCCGATTGGTCAGAGGCTTAGAGTCATACCGTAATAGGGATGTATTGATAGGCACTATCCTAAGCAATGACGATCGCAGTAGTGCAAATGAACGATGTTTTCTTTACCCACAATTGAAAGTTCCATGTAAACCCGAGCGAGTGGTAAAGTGGAGAGCTAACCAAGTTAACGGAGGCGAACGTATTCGGGAAGTTGTGTGGAGGCGAAAGTTCATGAGAGGGATAGAGCATTTAAAGGTGAAGTGGACGGCATGCAGAAGGCGCAGATGGGATGTTAGATTGTGGTCTAGAGCATTTCGTATTTGATTTGGAAGCTCAGATTTTATGAATGCATGAAAAATGTTGGAAGATGCAGGTTTGATCGAGGATGATGGTTTTGTAATTGTCTGGATCGCGGTCACGATCTTTCAGAGGACCTCTTATGCACAGTGAGTTTTTGGATTAGTTTGTTCTTGGGATACGGTTCATCGATATTAGCTCTGTCATCGACTGAGTTCTGCGTTCACTTCTAGACTATTTTTACACACATTTTGGTAGAGATTGGAATGCGTCAAGAAGCAGTCATAGGCTGCAAATTGTTTAACGTCTTTCTCTGACGTTTAAAAGCAAGAGGTCCTATTTAAGCTTTCGGCAAAATCATGCATGTCTTGACACTCGGGGAGTTAAATATTTACATTATCGCTACTCATCTGGTCTTCCCACAGCCCTGAAATCACCCGTATGATATATCACCTCCGGCTTAATAACCGAAATCCTCCACTGCCCTTCTACCTTCACAAACGTCTGCTGCATATACGATCTCCCATCCGATGTCTCCCCAATCTTACAATGCGGATGATTGTAATCCTCGCTTACCACTTTCCGCGCATGACTTGCTAATTGCTGCCATTCTACGATAATTTCTGATTCGGTAACACTTTTGAAGTATGGTGCTCCTAACAGATGTTGTGTGGCAAGAGCTTTCACTCCGAGTTTTATAGGGCCGAGCCATTCTTCTACAAAAACGTCTGCAGTGAAGGTTTGTTAACCCCATTCAGGAACGACGAGTGTATAGTCTACTATGATATTTGGTGCGAGAGATGCCCGAAGTCGTGCTTTATCCTGGGTGTTTATGTCAGTGGGAAGAACTTTGATGACTAGATCACGAGTTTCGTACTTTTCGATCATACCCATCAGCTAGAGTTCTACTACATTGTGTGATGGCAATGTAGTCTTGAAATGTGAGGTTTGAAGGGATGTAGATTTCGAAAGCCATGGTCGTTTTAGTTCAGTACTTTGATGTATGTCAAATGTCAATAGCAATGTGAACTTTCTATTAATACTATGGTGGGGAATATCTTTAGCAACGAACTTTAATACACAAGCTCTTGATCGAAACTCTACGATAGTCAATGATAGAGTTGGCACTTGCCGATCCTAGTTGCCGAAAATTAGAGTCCGTAGTGGGGCGGACGTGAAGTAGACTAGACCCCCACATTCCACTCCCGCTTACCCCAAATTGTATCTCCACGAAAGTGGACTGCCGAGGAACCCCTTCTGCTTTATTGTTTCCATGGTGCTATTACTCAGTCGCACGCATTTCGTAGAGTAACCTCCGAAGAATGTTACACGAAAAGAAAAGATGTCGAAACCAGAGTTTTCCCTGAGAATCTCAATATATCCTTCAATTGAACCTAAGCAATTCGAACAGTCCTTGACTGGCAAAGTTGCGCTAGTTACAGGCTCAGGTAGAGGTATTGGAAAACATATCGCATATGCTCTTGCAAAATCGGGGGCTTCTGTCGCAGTAACTGGAAGGACCGCAAGTCAGGTAGACGAAACCACTCAAGAATTTTCGAAATCTTTCCCGGATGTGAAAGTAATCGGAGTTGTCGGAGATGTCTGTAAACGATCTGATTTGGAACGTTTGGTTGAAGAGGTATGATTGAGAGTTTGTTTGGTCCGTTATTGGAACACACACTGATGAGATGACCTATTAGGTTACTAGCAAACTTGGTCCCATCGATATTCTTATCAACAATGCTGGCACAAATACTTTCATGCCCTTTCATATCACAGACGCAGACGAATGGTGGAAACAAATGGAAATCAACGTTAAAGCGCCAACAGAATTAACAAGAATCGTTCTTCCCTCGATGCAGAAACGCAATTCTGGTACCATAATTTTCACGAGTTCTCGAGCAGCAGGTGCGGACTTGCCTTGGGCTTCAGGGTACTCATGTGCAAAGACAGCCATCACAAGATTTGGAGGTGTTTTGCAAACAGAATTGAATATGCTTCAAAAAGATACTTTGGGCTTCGAGGAAAACGGCATCTCAGTATTCTCGATTCATCCTGGTGAGATCAAGACCGAGTTACATCAGACCGCTTATCCGGAGAAGACGAAGGTTGAGGCACCATATGTTATTGAAATGATGGCCAAATTACATAAATCACACCCAGAGTTCAGTATTGATTTGCCAGCTTGGACGTGTGTTTATTTGGCTGCTGGAAAAGGGTCAGCTTTAAGAGGTCGATTGGTAGATTGCACCAGAGACTTGGAAGAAGTAACAAATTTTGTGACATCTTCGCCTAAGCTAAAGATCACAAATGCTTGTAGCTGAAAATTAGGGATGACTTCTCCATAATAAACTTTGTTACTATGATACCAAAACCATATGCGCATGGCGGTGTAATGAATCGGCTTTTGACACGGAGCTACCCTGACATGCTTGATTTGAAATCTTTGACACTTTGAGAGTCTCAATTTGTTTCGTTCTTCAGCCTCCTGAATTGTAGCCTTCACCCCAGTAGGCTAATCTCCGACAATTGCTTGACCATAACAAGCTAAGTCCCCACATTGATAGAGAATATATTGACCCTAATGTATGATTATGACCACTACTAGAGAGTGGATTATTAGTTTGACGGTTTATTGACAATCAAGATAATGCCATTTGTCGGGGATTCCACGAGCGAAAGTGGACGGAATGGATCCAGTACGCGCGTGCGGGGTACCCCGTACCCCAATACCAATGCTAAGCTTTTCCGATCCACATGTAGAGAAATCGTAGCGGGCCATCCACTTCCCGACGGGGTTATTAATTTGTATATTATGAATTAGCCCATGCTTAAGACTCTGCAAGTTTACGATATCTGGGAAAGAAGCAAATATTATACGTTTTTCCACTCCATTCTTCATCCATCATGTTAGATCTAAAACCCGAAGTTGATACTGTGGAGTATAGCGAGAGAGAGACGATTGAACAGAACTACGGACGTCATCATCATGCTGTTGTGGTACAAGGCAATGAAGATGAGCCGGGAAGTGTTTATCAACTGAGTTGGAAGACTATTATAGCTTTTATCTCTCTCTCGATGGCAAATTCTTGTGCTGCTCTAGCCAATACCGTAGGTACCTTCCACGATCTTAGCTGATCAACGACTATTAACACCTTTGCGTAGGCCAACACCGTCATAAAATTTCAGGTCGCCTCTGTTGCTAAAAGTCCAGCGGATGCAGCTTTCGCATCATGGATTGCCAACGGAAGTTTCCTCGTCGTTCTCGCTCTTGGTCCGATTTTTGGTAGTCTGAGTGACAGAGTAGGAAAGAAATGGTTTATGGTTTGCGGTGCCATTCTTGGCTTGATTGGTAGCGTAATTGCAGGAAAAGCAGAGAACATTCTTCAGATCATCGGAGGCAACATCTTGAGTGGAGCTGCTAATGCTGGATGTGTGAGTTAAATTTCACATTCCCTGACATGCTTTGGACTAACGAGCACATAGATTGTGTCCATCTCAGCAATCCAGGAGATTATTCCAAACAGACTTCGTCCCTGGGCTATGGGAGCTTCACAAGCTATGGCTAGCGCCTTCGTTGTTCTTGGCACTTTTCTTGCTGCCGCTTTTGTCAAGATGAATGCCGGAGGAGCTGGTGGATGGAGATGGGCGTATTATTTCAACGGCATCATCTATGGAATAACAGCTGTTATGATCACCTTCTCATACTTTCCACCTCGTCCTAGACTTGGTCGACACAAGATGCTCAGTTCTATCACAAAAGAAATCGATTATGTTGGGATTTTCCTCATGTCAGGGTCCTTCGCTTCCCTCATCATCGGCCTTACTTGGGGTGGAACTACTCATCCATGGAACTCAGGGCAATGCATCGGAACGCTTACTGCTGGGTGTATTGGCCTCGTGCTTTTCGGACTTTATGAGGCTTTCGTCGTGACCGAAGGAATCTTTGATCATCGACTTTTCGAAACCATGAACTTTCCCATTTTGCTTTTCGTTTGCACAATAGATGGTATGCTTCTTCTTGGCGTCAATGTCTTGTACTCACAAGAGATATTCGATCTTTTTACGGTCGATGCTGTTCGTATTGCTGTCATTCTCTCTCCATTTTTGATTACATCAGCATTTGGGTGTATTCCAGCTGGATGGGTAATGGCTTCAACGAAATCTTTCCGTTGGATGCTGGTCGGATCCTTATTTTGGTGTGCGTTATTTACAGGTCTTATGGCCATGGTGAAATCAACCAGACTCCCTATGGCACTTGCTTTCACCACTCTCTTGGGCCTCGGAACCGCTGTGACTACCACTATTCCATCTGTGGCTTTGGGGTTGTCAGTTCCAGCATTCTTAATCGGAACAGCGGCCACTGTCAGTAGCAGTTGTCGTGCATTGGGAGGCGTTATCGGCATCACTATTTTCACTGCTATATACAATAACAAATATGCAGAGCTGGTAGGACCGGAAATTGCTGCCAATACTAATGCACCTGTTCTTGTTGATGAGAGTGTGGAGGCGTGGAGATATGTTTGGATCGCGGTGGCTTCTCTTCTTGCAGCGAGCGGTGTAGCTGCATGCTTCTTGAAGAGCGTTGCACCGATGATGAACCATCACGTAGAATCTGCGCTGGAGCCATCGAAACTTCGTGAAGCTCAACTTTCTTGATCTCTTTCTGGTTCACTTTTAGTCTAGCGCGGCGCCTTACCTATATGTTATTATGGCCTAGATGAATTGAATATCAATAAATGAAATGAAAATTCCGCACACCTACTTCATCCATCATTGTGACCGTGAAGCTTTTACTGCGTATCAAGGATGAAATGAAAAGCTCGTGAGCGATGAGTGAGCATTGAAGATTTTCTTCAGATTGGGTCCGTGTGAATCAATCACATGACCGTCCACTAGCTATTCTCCGTTTGTGTCTTGGCACGATTGATTGTTCTGTCTGTGCCTCTTTTGTCATCTTGCTGGCTTCGGATTCACAGACTGATAGTGAAATCTGCATCAGATCCGGAGATACTCTACTCGCTAAGTGGTGGGAAAACATACGATAGAACTTCATTTGCCTCTTATCTCATCTACGGTTAAGTCATCTCGCGGCACTGCATTGCAACAGTTGTAAAATCGGGGTTTGAAGCTATGATGTCAATCAAACAGAAGTTTCTGTGTGCCGAAGGATGCCCAAGCTGCGTAAGAAGGCGACCAACTGTTGGTGGGCATTGGAAACCATATACCTTACAGCTTTTCCCATTGTAGTACTCTCGATACATGCCTCTCATTCCAGTTGTTAAATATGACGCAAATGATGAGTCTCCCGTTGTTTCCTTTATTTGTCTCTATCCTTTACTTTCTTTTCTCAATTCTACGCCTTTGGAGAAAGCGCCAGCAGATCAAAAGCGAACATGGTTGTCAACGTCCTCCCAATTATCCGCATACGGAGCGAATATTTGGCTATGATCTCTTTCGCGACAATATGGAGCATGCAAAGCAGTCCAGACTACTAGAGAGATGGACTACTCGATTTGAATAATATGGAGATACATTTACCGCAATTCTACTTGGTACTCCCATGATTGCTACTATTGACCCTTTGAATGTACAGACAATGCTTGGTTCAAACTTCAAAGATTATGGAGTAAAGCCTTTGAGGAGATCTGCCACCCTGCCCTTCTTAGGCGAGGGTGTGTTTACAATTGTGATCTTAGTTCCACTTGAATGTAGCGCCTTTCATTAGCAGTCTTGATTCGATGATGTATTTCGTAGGCCCATGATTATTTTTCCGAAAAATTCGCTTTACATATGTTTATGGAGAATATTCTTTCACAAGTTATCACTGACACTGGATGATAGGACGGTCCATTTTGGCAGCATTCGCGTACTCTGATGCGCCCAACCTTCACCAGAACTAATGTTGCCAATCTACCTGCGTTCGAGAAGAATCTGCAAAAGTTCTTTAAACTGTTACCGGAAGATGAATCCACTGTTGATTTGAAACCACTATTATGCAAACTAGTATGTTGAATTCCAAAAAAAATTGGGAATTCAGCTCCTTCCGTGTGATTTCTAATGCTCATACTTCGACGTGTCTAGTTCATCGATACGTCTACCGAATTTCTTCTTGGCGAGTCCACGAACATGCTTTCTTCAGAGCAACCTATGCGATCCCAGGAATTTCTCGACGCTTTCCACTACAACCAATTTGGCACTGGACGACGCTTGCAGCTAGGGAAACTGGCGTTTCTGTATCGTGATAAGAAATACTATGATTCTATCAAAGTAGCACATGCATTCGCCGACTTTTACGTTGACAAAGCAATAAAATACCGTATCGATCACCTGTCGAAAGAAGAACCCGCTGAAAAATATAAATCTGGACATAAATATGTTCTACTACATGATATGGCTATGCAGACCGACAATCGGAATGAGCTTCGAAGTCAGATTCTGCATGTGTTTCTTGCGGGACACGAATCCAGCGCTATCACCATCGGGAATGCACTATTCCAACTTTCTAGAAACCCAAGCGTGTGGGAAAAGCTTCGTCGAGAAGTAATTGAAGCTCATGGTACCTCGATCTCGAGCTTTACACATGATAATTTGAGAAAATTGAAACATTTGCAGAATGTCGTCAAAGAAAGTGAGTAACTCCGGACAATCTTTACCGGAAGTTGCTGAATCATTACTCTTAAGCACTTCGCCTTTACCCGGTAGCTAGCACTGCTCCAAGAAAAGCATACAAGGATGGGGTTCTTCCGAGAGATGGCGGCCCCGATGGCAAATTTCCCATCTTTGTTCGAAAAGGAACCGTGATTATCACCCCTCTGTCTAGTCTTCACAGACTAGCAGATTGCTTCCAGTCAGATGGAGATAAATTCATCCCTGTAAGTTTATCAAAAATTTCATTTCCATTGCCGTACTCTTTCCACCCCATAAGTACATCTCCAAAACATTTCACTAAGTCCAGCAGTGGGTGCACAGCTTGATCATTGATGGGCTGATTCCCCATCATTTCGACTTTCTTAATAGATCCAATGTCCAGTTGATACATCTCTAATTCCGTAATCTCTCTGTAATGGATCCCCTTTTTCTTTCCGAACCTTGGGAAATCCGAATCAGCATTCAAAAAGGCATTCCAAATTCGATTTTCCCAGTTCTCTATCCCCCATCCCATAATTAAAGACATCTCACCGTTCGCAAGTCATCCCATACCCCTAAATTCACCAACAGCCCCTCCAGTCCCGCTGGGAAGACCCATCTCTCCGTCCGGGAGCAGCCTACATACTTTTTGGCTGGGGCGTTCGTACATGCCCTGCCCAAAACCTCGCAGAAATAGAAATCGCATACACATTAGCACGTATGGCTCAGAAATGGAAGTATCTGGAATGTAGAGATGAGGTGGAAGAATGGGTAGAAGAATTGCGGGTTTCGACAAGTAGTCGGAATGGTGTTAAGGCTGCTCTCGTTGCTGAGTAGAGTCTATAGTCGCATGTCTCGAGCTCTGTTTGTCTGGGGAATGATTTGGGCGGTGATGCTACAACTTTGAAATAGGTTAAGAATATGTAGTTCTTCGCTGCTGGTACGGGTAAAATTCATGCCATTGTGATATTTGGTGCTCGTGGTATAATTCACTCGAGTCTGTCTGTTGAGATCATGGATATTACACATTGCACATATGAGAACACACCATTTATACAGTCACAATCATCAAGCTTGGAAGAAAAAGTAATTAGATATCGTATCATTTTATTGTATTAGTGGACAGCTGTCTAACTAATTTCCGGATACTGTAACAGGATGTACCCGAAAACTCTAGTATCTATGGTCTGCATTTATTGCAAATAATTCAGAACCCCATCGAGTCATTACTATCCCCATGAAGCTCCTAGTTGACTAGACCATCACAACTGAGGCCACCATCTATAAAACAACAATCGGGATCAGTGCCTGCGCATGCACCATCAGGCCTACAGTTGCAAATTGGCCATACTGGTCCGCACGAAAGGTCGGCACAGCAAGGGGGGAATCCAAGACCCGCAGCTCGCACTCTACATATATCCCCAGAACACTTTCCGCAATCATGATTCGTGACAAAGTTTCGCTTTTCCAGATAGTTACCGGTGGGTGCCAAACGAGTAGCTCCGATAATGGGAGGAATGATGCGGACGGTAGGAAATGCCGGCAAGAAGCTGTAGTATACTGCGGAGGTGACTGTGCCAGGAGACAACATCTCAGGAGGCAGTTCGACCGACCTAGAACTAGCAGGATACCACCAATACCATCCAGATGGGCTAGTTGCAGCATAGTAGATAGGATGGCGTTCGCCTCCCACGCCGCCGACGATGACGACACCATTTTGGGGCATACCGGCAATTTCTTTACCGTAGACGACAGGAGCGTTATCTAAATTGTCTGTGTCTTCCTCTTGCTCACCAGGAACTCCAGTTGGACACCAAGGTGCTTGCTACAACAGAAAAAAATTAGTTGCTGTCTGCTATAGAGGGCTTGTTGCGAAAGGAGGGGTGTTGAACACAAAAGGTTATTGTACTTACGGTAGTAGTTGTTGTTGCTAATACAGTACATCCTGAGGCCAAAGATGTCTTAGTAGTTGTACATGAGCCAGTTTGGCATGAGACTATGAGATCGAAAAAGTTAGTGACTGCCCGAGTAAAAAAGTACACGATAATCTGAAAAATCCAAAGCTGTCTCTGCCTTGAGAAGTAAAGCGGAGACAAGTAAGGTAACAATGAACATGGAGAGGACTTACCAAATATATCTGTAACAGTTTGAGTCTCACACTCAGTCTCAGTCTCGGATTCACTACTGGGCTGACCATCGGTATCGCAGTTTACAGTGCAGATAGTACCGCAATGTTGTGTGCAAGTGGGCTTTGGTGGACCGTTGCTGAATCTGGTTGTGGGATTATTCTTATTTGGGGGGCAATTAATCTTGATGAGTCCAAAGTTTAGACAAGGTAACTTTGGTACTTCAGGGAATGGAAGTGGAGGGAAGGTTGGGAAAGGAATTTTAGGATCAACGGGGTTAGGTTTACTAGAGAATAATGAGTTAGTAATTGCTCTTTGAACTTTCTGCACCAGAAAATGAAAACTGTGATGCCAGAACTTGGAGTGAGTATTATGACTTACGGGCGCCAATAGAAACCATACGATTGCACCGGTACTGTAACTACAATAATTGGAGAAGTAGTCTGTCCCGAGGTTTTCGGTACCGGAATGGATATGACGGCTGTTGTGGGGCTAGGATCATTGGTGAGACTTGTAAGCTGATCTATCGAGAAGGTCTGACAGATGATACCGGAACAATAAGTGGTCTCCGATAGACTCGGCCATTCAACAGGAGGGAAAAAGACAACACCATTTGATGTAGTTGTGGTAGTTGCTGACGCATTACCACCAATTTGCCAGTTGGATGGCGAAGTGACAGGATTAAACCACAATTGAGTCGTGTACACAATCGAGATCATATTGACTGTGATAATCACAGGAGATGGCTTGAACATAGTAGTCATAGAAAAGGAGAAATCGGAAGAACCACTGACGGTCAAGTCGAAGAAACCAACCGTAGATCCTGTACTTGGTTTGGGTGTAATAACAGTGGTGAGCACAGTAGCGTCATTACCTTTGCCGAGAACCAAAGTAGTTTTGACTGGTGGAAAAGAGAAGACAGTTTCACCATGATATGTAGTGGGTGGAAATACCTGAATGGTGAGGGAGAGTTAGTGGATGGTTCTCACGAATATTTGCTGGATCTATGGGAAGTATGGAACAACGAATTCGATGTATAACTTACAAATGTACAAGGAGGGTTGCAATCAACTTCAGGGTCCTGAGCTGTAAATATGGCTGGGTCAATGTAAACTGGACCTGAACCATCTTGAAGTTTTGTCTAGGGTATGTCAGTGATAGAACTTCCAAAACGGAACAGAAGATAAAAGGTAGCTCAAGCAGCAAGTGCAGACAGAGGAGCTTATATGAGATTGTATGCTCGAATCATCCACCAAATTGGTCGATTAAAACCATCATGAGTGTTCATGCAAGTCCAACGTGAGAAATAAAAGACTGAAATAAACTTACGCAAACATCGCTCGGACACCATCCATGCCAGCAAGCAAATTGACAGAGTGGCCCGAAAGTAGCATGATCGAGACCAGCTGCAGGGATGCCCACAATATCGGGGCTTGCTTTAGGTGGTACATTAAGTGGACCTTGTGCAGTGCAAGTCTGTAGATTGAAGATTTAGTAAATTTTCACCAAAGCCGAGGGGAAACCAAGCATAGCTTGTCTACTTACGCAAGCATTGATCGGACAAAATCCAAAGTTGCATGCAAAGCTGCAAAGGCCTTCGAGTAAACCAGCACCGCTACCAAGGACACAAGCTGGAGGCGTAAAAGGTGAAACTGTTGGTGTGGCCATCGGCAGACCGGATACGGTACCACACTAGGAAATGTTGGCGTTAGTAATTCCGCATCAAGAGAAAGAATGAAGCATAGCTAGCCTGCTTAGAAACACAGGATACCAAAGCATAGTTTGAGTGAGACATTGAGAAAGGAGATTTTCTTACATGTTCTGGAGGACAGTAGCCATAAACACAGGCAAAGTTGCATAAGCCCTCGTAATTTGCATCGGCTCCAGCGATAGGATAGCCAACTGGTCCTGAGACCTTTGGAAGCTTTGCCTTTCCCATACCGGTACAGTAACAAGCGCCTTTGGGACAGTAACCAATTGCACAGGAATATGCACAGAGCTTTTGAAAGTCACCAGCGCCAGAACCACTGGTACAGTTCAAGTTGCAGATACTGGCGTCAGGCAACGCAGGGGATGAATCACCTGTTGCACCCATGACATATGCGTTATAGTTTGCGAGTCCTAGTTGGCAATCATTTGAGATGTGGACGTCACCAATAGCTGAGCATATGACTGTGCCGCCTCTGCTGATGACGATGATTACAGGTCCAGTACCCTTGATGTCAACACTTCCGTGATAGATACCCACACCTGAATATGGTTTCTTCAACCATTTAGCGCCCGTATCAACGCCACCGATGGTAACGAAGACATCTGCTTCGGAGGAGAGAAGTGCAGAGTAGAAGATTTTGTCTTGTACCACCTTAGATGGAGGAAACTCAATCAATAGTCTAGATGCATTCAATGTTAGCAACTGTGTGTTGAAAATGAGGAATGGAAGGAGGGGTTTGCTTTATACTGACTGAGAAGCAGTGTTTCCTGTTGTGCCATTCGTACCGCAACCTGCAGAATTTGGATTGGGACGATACCAAGCTTGGACGCCTTCTTGGCCTATACTTGAGTAGCCAGTCTTGTAGGTTTCAATGATGTAAGGAAGGAACAAAAGCCAGGCGTCATGGGGCATTCCCAAAGCATAACTGTTAAGAATCATGATATTAGCATTTTTTATCAAGGACGGAGTTGTGTTAGGCAAGGGAAGAGATGTGTTTAAAGAAGAGGAGAAATTTGCTCGAGATCGGGGGAGTAAAGCTGGGTGCGAAAGCCGGAAAAAGTTGTGGACAGTGTACGTACTTGAAAGGGGCAGAGCGCATTGCACCCATGGTTGTTTCATCAATAGGCCCAACTGTCACATAATATGATTAGCAAAATGCAGTAAAACGCATGAACCACAAAGGAGAAAATTGAGACTTACCATAATGAGATTCTCCCCAGTCGTTCCATGATATGATTTCAACGAGATCAGGTTGCCAAAACATAACCTCTTCCCATCTGTCATACCATAAATCGTCACCTCGCCATAGCCAATTCTTATTAAACTGTGGCAGATTGGTGTAGAACCAAGGGCTTACAGGCATCATGTAAGGCATCCCATTAAGAAATTGGTGGTATGAGGCGTCAACATATGTATTCATGTCAGTGTTGCCCCAAGGCCAACCTATTTTGTGTTAGAAGAGGAAACAAAATGGGGAGTCATTACTTACCAGCCCAACTAAAGAGACCATCTGCAACACCAAGCTTCACAGCAGCTTGTGCACCTAGAGAAGACCAATCTGGAATGAAGACAATGCCAGTCTGTGCCTTGATTTGACGCCAAGCATCAGCATTTCCTGCTCCTTCGAAAGTAGAAACCAAAGGCTTTCCCTTATAGATGTAATATGCATCGTTTCCAATGTATTGATTGAGGTAACCCATAATGGCGTCATATGACCAGTTACTGGTTTCGTCAAATGAGAAAAGACACTTGAAACCGACTTTCTTGGCAGCAGAGAAAGCATAAGCTACTTGGGTCAGCAAGTTCTGATCTGTGCTTGCCATATTCAAGACAAAGCCATCAATGTGAGCCTGCTTTGCTCTCTGTAAAAATGTGTCAGCGCTGTCCAAAGATATCATGAGTTGATGTTTTAAAGGGCGAAAAACTTACGGTCATATCTCGAGTCCATTGTGAAACTCCCCAAAAGGGGACGTTGCCGACCTGGTTCAAATGGTTAATATTCAACTATAAAGTTACGTGCAAGCAGATTTGAGTTCTTAACTAACCATGAAATGAGCAAAAACGGCTTTGCCATCAACAGTACATATTCCTGAATCGGCAGCGGCAGCGCGTCGAAAGTGATTGAGATCAGTATAACCGGGAAGGGAAACTGCTGTCTGCAACTGGAGTGAGGTAGCTAAAAGCCAGCTGAGCAGGTGAAGAATCTTCATATTGGCAATTTGAAGACTCTGGAAAGAGTGAAATGATTTATGAAAGGTAAAAAGCCTCTAGCATCGATTGGGGTTCCAATAGATGGAGGACTGGGTGTTTTTGTTAAGACAAACCAGAAAGTAAAGGAATGTAAGAAAGTAAAGAGTAAAGGAAGGTAAAGGGAGAATTGGGAGGAAAGATGGAGGAAAATGTGGGAGAAGAGGTTGAAGATTTTGAAGCTTGGAAGTAATAGTATATAACTATTTCAAGATACACTAGTTTTCGCGGCTCTCAACAATAATTACAAGCTAGACCCGATATGATTGCTACTCAGGATGCGAAAAATGAGCTCAATCCAAGGTTGATCTTCGGGAAAGGAAGTAGATCGGGTTCGAATGTCAGTATAGATGGCTGCCCTGGAAACCGATGAAAGAAACAAGAGAATGGTACGAGCGTCTCGGTTTCGGTATTGACATTCACTTCTGGACTTATAAAATCCACTAGTCTTTGGCAGAAAATTACTTGCCTATCTATCCAGGTAGATATACTAAAATCCCCATGAAATGAAGGCATGTAGATAACTTGAATATGAGGAAAGCTAGTGTACTAGTACGAAATAGTTTAGTTTCTGTCTAGTCGCTTTTTAATAAAATTCAAACATATTCGTTTGTCTAATTGCTTGCCTAGGTAGCTGTTGAAAGACCCTGTCTTGACTGATGAGGCTAAATCAGGAATAGTCAACTTTCAAATTGTTTATATGTTAGATACATAGTTTACCACCAGTGAACTGAACTTATTAGATACATTATTATGTTGTATTTTGCTGTGATAACTTGATCATGAGTCTTGTCTATGTTCATAATGAGCAATATTATCCAGTAGCCAGATCAAAATTGACACACAGAAACTTTCAATATAAAAATCGAAAGCCAATCCTTCATCTGGACTTCAGGACATAAAGATTTCTTCGTAGTTTTTTTAAAAAAAAAATGGTGTATGCCGTGTCCCGGGGCGGTCTACACCACCTCTAGTGTCAAGTTGACAGACAAAGAAATGAGGATCTAAATGATATCATTGGACTCACAGAATCTCATTTCCCAACAAGCACCATCAAGGTCCCTCAAGTTGCTTGAAGGGAAGGCGCAGCCACATATTCACTTCTGAAAATATTTTCAGCTGAGGAATTGTAGAATGAGGTTTCTCGGGTACCCGGATCTTGCCGTATGTGACCTCAACAAAGGGTGATACCAAAGTTTTGCACTTTCTCCAAACAAGGCTCGACGTTCTCCAACAGAAAATCCCTTCCTTCCTGTCCTTCCTTGATTTCAACACAACACACACAGACAAAAGAATTGTACGAAGAAACTCAATTACCATTGACAAAAGCCAACATGCTTTCTCTGTTTGGTATTGTCATTTCTAAGAGCTTAATGCTCTTATCTGTTTACACCATCCTACTTGCTCCACTCCTCAGTTTCACAACAGCGGAAGTCAGTCATAATGCAGCAGCTCTCCCAATCGAACAACTTGTTTCTCAAGCTGCTCAGACTGCTCAGACTAAGGTTGATAATTTCACACAAGCAATGACTACACTCGTCCATCACCACCGCAGCCGCCGCCACAACAATGACCATCACAACCATGCCTTCAACATCAGTTCACGTGCAGATCCAGCCCTCTATGCTGCACGAGTTCTGAAGGGCAGACAATTGTATTGTACCATGCAGGACAGTCTTGCTCTGACAACTCAGAAGAATGGTGGTGTATCTCAAGAGGCATTGATCTACGATCCGGGAAACCTTTACACTGAAGGATTTAGGACTTACGTCTTGAAAGCAGATGATCAGGAAGGACCTGTCTTTGGAGAAGCCTTGGATGAAACACTGAATTTCCTTGGATCAGATGTTTGGGAAGCAGATGAGGCTATGCCAGTCTTGGTTCGTGAAGCACACACCGCAAAAGGATTCTCTCAGATCGACACACTTGATCAAGAGCTATGGCACGATAGTTCTCGCCTTGTAGAAGTAAGTGTCATCGATTACCATATCTTTTCAATAGAAACTAACATATGAACTCCAGCCAACAGGAGCAGAATGGGAAACTTTGATCAACTGTGATCCTGGACTTCTTGTAGCAGACAGAAACGTCAGTCCAGCCTCACTGGATTTTAACAAGAATGCCGACGATGTTCCCCGTATATGGAGTTGGTCTGATGCAGTTTTCCTATACTACAAGAGAGTCTGTGGTTTGTTATCCCATGATACCCTTACTTGATGAACAACTACTGATTTTTTTACTGCAGGTGCCTCTGCAGTCAAAAACCTAGAATGGATAATCCGAGCAGGAATCGTCAACATTGACACCAACACAATGGTCAAGATGGCTTTAAGAGCGAGCGGACATAATACTATACCACTTTGGGGAGATAGGGTAACTATACATCCAACTGATGATCCCTTCTTTGCTATTCTTGGAAGCAAAAATGGTGCTGGTATCGGCTTTCTACTCAACCAACACAAGGATATAGTAAATGGCCTGGGTGTTAAGAAGGTTAACAGTATAACCATTTGGACTTACGGAGAAGAGGCCCTTGACGTCAGCAGTCCAACCACAGACGACTTTCCTGATCACACACTTTGTTTACTTTTTGAGATTGTTCCTGTTGCTTCACCAAATCAGGTCCCTCCACCAACCGTCTGAAAGGAACAAATGAAAAAGTATCCAGAGCATTGGAATCTTCATACTATGGAGAGAATGATGTTCCGAAAAGGCTGCTAAGTTAGACTGCAAGGATAAAGTTCATCGAGAACAGCTATCAGAAAGGAACACTCTGAATAGCATTAATTTAATGAAACAAGAACATGAAAACCCCTCCTCAAGATTTCTCCACAAGTGATATGTAAATGTGCGTGGATTTGAAAAGCAGCCAGCTTTACATATGATCGTAATGAAAGTGATGTTGAAATAAACATTTTGATGCTCCGGCATCCCTGATCATGGGTTGATTAGTCATCAGATCTTTACCAGAATAGCGGGTGCAGGTGAACCACTCCCCAAAGTTTAAACCCACATAATCAACTCAAGTATCATTTGATTTCCTTGTTGGTAGAAACATACAATCTGATTACTTAAGGTATCATGAATCCTTCAGTGGGGTTTCGAAGCCCTCGAGATAATGGCTCTTAAGCCTTCGTCAAGTTTAAGTTTCTGATCAACTCATGTTCATGAGACTCCGAAATCTTGCTTCCATGACTTTCGGTGTTGCGATACTTCCAACACTCGTAGTAAGATGATTGTTTTACGATGACAAAAGGCTTGTGAATGAGGTAACTTCCCAGGCATCATTTCAAGCGTATGTATGATCACCAGGTCACGAACCGACAGCCAGCAAGGAAATACCACAGGACCCTTCGTTCAAAACACGACAGGAGGGAGATTTTTTTCCTATCAGGGATATATATTCAATTCAGGTTTAATGGTACAGTTCCGATGGGTATTGTCCAGAAAATGCTGGGAGAGAGGCCAAATACCAGCAAAAGGACAACTAGTCCCAGAACTGCTGCAGGGGCAAGCTTGTATGGATTTACTTCCAGAACTATCTCAAAGTTCTGCGATTTTTCAGATGACCTACAAAGCTCTCAACAGATCCAAGCGAAACTGTAACCATAAATCATAAAAGGTGCTGGGTGAATCTATCGGCGGCAATGCAACAATCCAAAATCAGCAGTAACTAGGTAAGCTATGAAAGGGTGGCAGTGGTGTGAAAAATCGCAACAGATCTAGCCGTACCGACTTTCAAGCAGAGCGGCTAACTTTCCACAGAATTTGGTTATCTCATTCCCGTCCTGATAAATTGTGCAATAGAAATAATGGGTTTTTAGGGGATTCGGATGTCATGCGAGGAAACAGCCCAACAGACATGCTCTGACCACCCACAGAGAACATCATCGTTAGTAAATGTCTTTCTTCCCCGTAAGAGTAGACCAGACCGACTGATAGAAAAGAAAGGTAACGGCAAGACCTTTACCTGATCAAGAGAGAGAGATTACCACTTACCGAAGCAATTATCCATAACTACGCCTCCGCACACGGAGATTCAATTTCCGGAGAACAATAACCAACATCAACTAACCAACCAACCAACCAACCAACCAACAATGCCCAATAGTTCCTAACTCAATTCACCATGCCACAACCGTTATATCCGCAGTATGCCGTATGATTACCCGTCGAAAACCGTTTCTGTGTAATCAGTGCACGACATAAAACACACGATGAAATTGTGTAATCTTTAGTATTATGCCGAGACCCTGAATTGCAGTTTTAGAGCCTCGTGGAGATATGTGGTGTCAAGCTTAACAGCCAGGAGAAGTTTGAGAGCTTGAAATGAACAGAGTGACTAATCTAGGTGGAACGATTGAAGAGATGATGGAGAACGAGGACCAGAAAAAAACATGCCATTCATGAATTGCATTGCTGTGCCGTTTTGTGAAAAATTCCTGAATTACTATAATCAAGCCTCCTTCCATTCTGTATACATCTAATTAAGTACGTACATTAATTTCCAATGAGTGTGGTATCAGATCAAATCAAATCAAACAAAATCATGAATAAACCTCAGCCGTCTCGCCCCGAGCACGAGCACGAGCACGAGCGCACCAAGCTTTTCATCCCTCCCAATCCTAATTTGCGAAGTGAATTGACAATACCTTTCCTCCATTAAACTCCATCCTTATTATCCGTCAAAGGTCCTCATCGGTAGCCTTTACCCACTTCGTTCCTCATCATTCCTGCATACCCACTCTCGCTATCCGTGTATGAAAACGGCCTTTCTCTTTCCGGGGAAGGCGCGCCCGCAGTCATACTCGCGCTTCTACTTGGAGCCGGAAGCTCAATCGGGCCCTGGCCTTGGTTTTGCCTTTCTTTTTCTTGCAATCTGCAGTGGATCGATCAGCATACGCGCTTTTCACAATATTTCCAAACATGGGTTGAAGGAGAAAATAACAGTAGAATAAAACATACCTCAAAGCGTCTTGTGCACTCCTATCATCCATCTCACTCAATGTCTGTCCTCCATACCCCTGAGAACTTAAATGCGACTCGTGATTAAGCGCCGGGCTAGGGAATCCAGGACTTCCCATCGGACTTCCAACCGATACACTCTGATACTGACCATTTCTAACCGTCTGCATACCCACTTCATCAATCGGCGGACTTCGGCTTCTAAAACTATTCGTATCGGGATCTGTGTAAGCACCATGATGAGGCGAAAGGCGTCCAGATGCGGTATCTAAGCCTGAAAGACCAGATGCGAATTTGGACATGTTTGGATAATTGGCTTCGGAAACTGTACGGCCGCCTTGCGACATATACGAGTTGTGAGTATCATCGTAAGGGTTGCTGCTAGCTGGAGGCCCGGTCGATGGTCCATTGTGAAATACTTCTTTCATGGTTCGGTGGCGACCGCACATGTAGAATAGAGCGCCTGCTAGAGCTATTACAGCGACTGCACCAACGACGATACCGGCAATGGCGCCAGCAGGTAATGATTTATGAGAGGAGCCAGAAGCGACGGCTTTTGCGGTTTCCAAGGGAAAATATTCATTAGGAGAGAACTCCATCGTTGCATTTTCAGCATACGCAAACTGAACATCGAAGGTTTGCGTAGCATTGGCATTTATAACCCCAACCATACCCTCTTGACAAGCACCAGGAGCGGAACAATAGAAGAATATAGGTTCCGTGTCGTTAATGCGTAAGTTAAATATAGGCGGCTAGTCAAGACTTATCAGCATCATTTGATCGATCTAAAGGAAATAGCGAGTGTCTAACATTATTCGAGACAATAGCCGTAGGTTCGAAACCACTCCAGAATCCAATCTTTCCTGCCCCAGTGTCTTCGTATGGTATACATGGTTCTGTAAGGTTGAAATTAGATATCGTCTCTCAACAAAAGATTTGGGGCAAAATACGTTTGTATTCTGCTCTCGCCACAGAATGGTTTAATGGATAAAAGCGAAATTCTACAGAGCTCCGTTAGTCAAACATAAATGCAATATTATACACAATGACCTACCAATAATATCTCCAACATCCGCTGTTAATTCTTTAGGATCGTAATTGAGGCCATCCTGATAGTCATTAACATTCAATTGTAGCACAATTACAATCGCAACATCAACTTACTGCACCAACCGATACAACATGCGTCGTAACAGCAGTCTTCGAAGCGCTTGTCGATGAACTTGTGGATGAACTTGTGGTGGATGCCGATGAAACAAAGCTTGTTTTTGACGCTGAAGCCGTGGAAGAACTATCCGCAATTGAGCTTTCCGTACTAGAACTTTCAGCCCGTACCGAAGCAAGGATTGATAGCCCTAACAGAGCGAATAGCCTCGACAGCATCATTTTGAACGTTAAGTCGTCAATTAATTAATACGATTTGTAAAGAACGAACCTTATCATGCGGCAAGAAAAACAAAACAAAGAATAAAGAATGTGAAAAAGGTGTACCAGTACAGAATTCAGGCGGGAATCTTACTTACATGCGGGGTGGTTGTCCATATCAAGAACCGACCAGCAAAGCCAGCCCCCATAAAAAGATAACTTGGGACAGTATTGTAAGAGCAGTAATAGTGTGCGGCTGAGTAAGAGAACAGCCTGGCAAATCTTGCAAATCTTTCCAAATTTTGACGTAGTATCGACTGAGTGAACTTGGCATGGAGTACAGCGGTGTATTACCCGGTAGCTGTGGGAGATTTTGGGGCATAACAATTCACGTTTATCTTGAGGCCATCCATACCAAGTGCTTCGAAAAGTGCGGAAGTTCTGAGGCGTTTTTGTCGGCTACATTCACCCATCACGTAAATAATCCCCATGAAAAAAAAGAGGACCCGATGTTAGCAATGTAGCATGTATGTAATTTATCCACAAGGAAGTTCATATCTTTAGAAATACCATTCCTAACTAGGGCAAATCAGAAAAAATCGATATCGGACGCAGCCTCCACTTGTAGGATTCTGCAGGGAAAGAATGGGGGCTGGAATCATTGATTGACGGAATCCAGGCTTATGGCCGATGCTTGTCGGTAACCGTGCCAATGGTAACCGAACTTTCAGAAGCCTTACGCATTGACCGAATTGACCCCTGAGGGGCCCCTTGCCTGCTTACATCTCTCGTATTGCCTAATTTCTTGATTGAGATTCGCGTGGAAAACGTGGTGAAGTGGTGTGACTGCGTAATCTTTGACCAATAAAGTACATAATATGTTTATAAAATTGACAAGAATCTAATCCTGTATATGGGTATATGGCACACCTTTAAAACCGATCACTGAACCTTCTTCGCTTTCGCCTTTATCTTTTCCATCTTCGAGGACTGTAGAAGACCACTTTCAACAGCCAAGGACCATAGGCACCATAGGTAACATATACCAAACCCAGAAACTCCAACTGCGACATTCATGACAACCCAAAAATCAGGGAAAGGAGCAGGTGGCGTCCAGAAGATCTCTCCCAAATGCCAAGCGACCATTGCCTGATAAAAGAGCGTGTGTATCAATGTTGTTCCGAATCCTATCCAATTGCCATCATTATGCTGTGCATATACCTCAAAAGAAAAGGGTGGAAGCCCAAGAAGGTAAAGCCACAAGAGAACCAGAACGAAGTAAGGAACACGCAACTCTACTCTTTGCAATAATGGAAACATTGTAAAAGCACCAAGAACATTAGCAAATGCTATCCATGATCGAGTTCCTTTGCTAAGTCCTCCTCGACCAGCCAGCATCACAGTCATTGGCATCAAAGGTAATAAGACGCTTTTCTCATGTACCTGGAAACTGAATAGGAAGAATCCCCACGCTGATGTTGCCAAGGCCAAGGGCAATAGATCCTTTCGTGGTCTGAAAAAGATAATCAAGCATGGAGGAGTGATGGATGCTAAAGTGATAAGTAGTGAAGCTTTCTGAAGAAGACCCTGATCAAAGTTTCGGAGCTTGATAGCGACATTTAACGCGCACCAGAAGTTGGCCACTTTGTCTTCAAAAAGGCCCCGCGCAAAAGGGAACACTCGATATATGACCTGTGCACTTTGCTGTATGATAGGATAATACCAAGCGCGATAATCAAGTTTGTATGAAAGATGGCTAAGAATGGGTAATGGCGCTGCGAAACCATCAAGCTCTGGTCGGGCACTGATACCTTGACTTTTCTCGTAGAGAGCACCCAAGAACAGGGGCAGAAATAGGACCGCAAATGATACCAGAGTAACAATTGCGATGCCTAAAAACCTAGGAATATTGATAGGAAATATGCATACTCCCAGTAGGTATGCAAACATCGCAGGAGCATAGTATAAAGCCATCTGCTTGAATCCCAATGCCATGACAAAAAATACACAGCTCCACATGTATCTGCCAGCTAGTACACTAGACATGCTAGCCAGAACCAATCCAAGCATTACTGTATTGTATTGAAAATGTGCGTGGTCGATGAGAATCGATCCAGGTTGCATAAGTATCGCTGTCAGAGCAATTGATGCTGTCCATATATTTACAGCTTGAAGCTTGCTCAATCGTCGAACGAAGATGACCGCCGCGGGTACGAACACTAAGTATTCGGAAATGATAACTGTAGCTCTCATGAAAACCTTCATTGTTGGATCATCGAGTCCTCGCGACGTGTATAAGGCGAACCACGAGGGGTTTATAAGCCCTCCGATCTTTCCAAGAACCCAGCTATGATATGCGGTTAAGGGCGGATAGTCCAATCCCCACCATTCGAGATCATGGAAGTACCATTGTGAAATCGGAAGCTGTGTTGTAATCTCCATCCAGTGTCTTTGAGCTTCGTAGTCGCCATGCATCGGTGGACTTTGGAATCCTGCCATGAAGAGTCAGTGACAGAGCTCAGAGTAGTGGGCAGAATTTACAAACGTACCAGAATATCCCCAAAGTCCAGCAGCCCACCTAAACAGACCTACGACCATCAATATTAGAGGCAGTACCACCCATTGTGATGTCGAACTACGCGCAGACCAAAGTAGAGAGGCCAATGGATACGTGGGTTGATTTCCACTCATACGCCTGGCTGTTGGCGTGGTAGGAGTAGCTATTGAATCGCTTTCAGACATAGCTTTTTTGGATCGTTGACCTCGCGATCGAGTTTTGTATGGTGAGGGAGAAGGTCCAGCCATTGTCACCGAAAGATTGAAGTCGAATAATGAACTGTTATCATTGCTCGAAGTGAATTACAAGATTGGGTCCGGAATATGTTGGGTCGGTCATGTATTAAATTTGTGGGGTGGTGTGCGATGAACACCACGATATTTATTTTATCCTTGCGCTTAGCCATGATGACACGCTTCAAATTTTACATCTGTGTACCAACAACATCTTCGCCAACTCCCAATTGAATGTTTTATTTACGCGCTTCGTATCCTCATATTTTCCATATCGTTCTTCCGAATCAGAAAATTCGACCTAGAAATTACTGGAGTAGTTGTAGTTAACCGCTTCAAAAACTCTACACCAACCAATATACGTAGGTAAATAGGAAACCTTCAAGTCGAAGTGACCCAACTTCCTGTAAGCAAATACTAGGAAACGTTCACTTCCAGGTTTTTCGAGTATGGCCATGTTGCGATGGTGAACCCGCTCACAGCTTTCGAGTGAAAGAAGCAGCTTGGAACAATGCAGACGATTTTACCAGAGTTGCTATGCAGTTTATAGCTCTTCAATCAGATACGGCGGATATACTAGGAATTCTCTTCTCACCAGCTTTCCATCTCCCCAAACTCTAGTATTAAATTGATAGTTACCGCCCATCTGCTTGTACATAACCGCTTACGCAATCGAAGCGATACGATAAGCGTTATCTAGAAGGATTGCGATTCCTTTGATATGTAGATCCTGCACAGTATCAGGAAAGCGCAGCTGCTTGGGGAAATGCCTTCAAATGAGTGATCCAAGTCGGCGCTTGGAGCCTGATATTAGCAAACGATGTTCATCGAGTAGTTATCGATAACACTGCTATGGCATTTTACAATTCGCTAGCGTGGACTTCAAAATGTCTGATAATCTTCATTGGCAAAACAGTAATGCAATTACAAGAAAAGATATCACGTACAACATTACGATATATACGAGTCGGTTCTAGCGATGAATATTCCATTCGAGCGCTGAAGCTCCCAAGATCCCATGAGACCGGCATGCCATGGGCGACCAAACCAGCAATCTTCTGCGTTTAAACCCCGCCTTCAAAATGGCGGCATCAATATCCCGAGCTTAATTCCTATAAAAATTCCATAAATCCTTCGTAGCGCCCTTTACTCCCACTCAGAAGCCTCACAACATCCATCTTTCCGAAATCGTGATAGTTTACGTGCCGTTTCGACAACGATTCGAGCATTCTAAGCTCAAAAATAGGCTCGTGTTTTCCGTTCTTTTTTCGAAACGCAAAATACCATGTAGTAAGTTGTATCATCTAATATGCAATCCAAGAATATGATGGTTCTTTGTCCTCTGTATTGCCAGATATCCCGGAGACTTTTGCGATTCTGAGATTTGATAGTCAGCGGCCACTCTTAAACATTTCCGGTCAGCCTTACCATTGAAGCGTTTTTCTGTCTCTAATTCCGTTTTAATAAATTTGGCGCTCTTGGGTTCAACAGTGAGAAGTAATGGTTCCTTGGCTACATGCTTTGTGTATACTTGACGGCAGCATGCTCCGACGAAAGCTAATATTAAGACCAACAAACCCATGCCAAGGTTCACAATGACCGTTGGGTCAAGATTGGCTTTGAGTGCTATTAACATTGTGGCTAGACACATATTGATGGTTGAGAATTGAATGATGTGGTAGATAGGTATAATTCGAGAGTACAATTGGTATCTGATGGTTGAAGAAACGATATGTGATGCAAGAATTTTCGCAAGAATATAATGGGCAAAGGAGTTCCAATAACATGATTAAGTGTAGAAATTTAAACACTGGAACTCTTGGTTAGTCGTTCGAGACTTCCCCATTGTTCAAGACATATATCTCAGAAGCGCTTCCCAAGAATCTCTAGGATACTGCCGCCGATAGCCTGAATCCTTCCCAAATCCCAAAGCTTGGGCCAACTAGACAATGAGGATGTTCTTCACAGCAAGGTACACAATACCCGACACCTTTATGAAAAATTCTTTGGATACTCACTGTTGATTAACGTTTCAGATAGGAAATCGTGCGAAGTGGATGTGTGATAAGCAACTCAAGGACGGTAGATCTTAATTTAACATTCAAGTCACGTGCCGACTCTATCATCTCTTACGTTCATCATACATATCTTTCCACAAACGTGAGCTGGACAAACAAAATTTTGAGAGATTTTCAGCCTGATTTAGAGATACGACAGGAAAAATTCATGACACGGAGTGGGTGTAGCGGTTGGCCACATGCAGTTCTGTCGCTTTTGCATGTTTGCTTTTCGATAAGCCATGCCCTCTGCACCTCAGCGCAATATAACTACACCAAATGTTCCTGATTTCGTTGAGCATTATTTGAGGTATCCCTTGATCTCTTGAATATATTCAGTCTGAGGACTATTTGAGCGGCATATATAATCTTGATTGCCACTGCTAGCGAAGGGACATACTTTTATTTCACGACCCAACCAATTTCACGATTATCCTCTCCAAAGTTAAAGCTAATTGATTACATGCATTTGAGACCAATGTCTTGCAACGACATTTGGCAATTCTCTAAAAGATAACGCTCGAGTCTCTCTTATTTTGATCATAGTTACATGAAGTCATGAATGAATGGTTTATATGTTGATTAGAGGGAACGTATATTCCGATTTTTATTTCGAGTTTCTGGGAACTTTTTAGAAATTAAAGCGTCTTGTCCCTGACTTGGCTTTTGATGATTTCAAATACCATAGCAATTCCTCTCTTATTTTTTTTACATGGCAATCATCAAAGTCACATCATCACATTTGCACAGCACGGGTAAAGTTACATTAAAGTTTAATAAAATGTAATATTTTTTGGGTTGAGTTTTTGGGTCGAATCGATCTAATGAAATATCAAATTAGCCAAGTGGAGTCGTAGGAATAGGTTATGAAAATGAATGAAAAACGATTTCTCCTCCTCCCTCTTCTTTAGAACTTCTTCTTGATTGATCCCCAGAGCGACTTACCGAAATTCTTGACCTTCTCCCTTTTGCTGTCTCTTCTTGAGGGGGTGGGGGGAAGATCGAATGTGGCGAGAGCCTCTCTTTGTCTTGTCTGTCTGGCCAAAGTTCCCATGTCCATGTTGTCGGCGATGTCCAAGTCGGATCCGTCGAGTGGAACGAGTGGTGCTTCCTCGGGTTGGTTTCGGGTGCTGCTCTGATCGTCTGAGGAGCTTTCTTCGATTCCGTGCGCGAAGCACCGGGGGCACCGATGTTTCGACTGAATCAACAAGAACCCGAGCTTGTCGATTCCGAGAACGGTGCCCTCGTCTTGTGGTGAGGATACTTTGTGATGCTTGCAACGGTACTCTGTGAGGACGCCTCGTCTGTCTTGGAGATTGCCTGGTGCAGTGAGCAAAGGGCTGATTGGACGAGAAAGGATGACTGGGCTCGTGGGAGGTACCTGGTTTCTGCAATCAGGGCACTCCTTGTCGTGTTTGATCCAGGTCGTGTCGGGCCCGGTGATGCATCTCCAGTCTTCCTCGTCCCCAGCTTGGTGCAAAGTGAGGTTGGCGAAGTACTGGTGGTCGCAAGTGAAAGTTGTTACGGCGCCGACTAACCAAAGCATGATTGCGTTTGGTTTTGGGTTTGATGGTCTTGAGAATGAAGATTATTCTAAGGTCAAAAAGTCTTGGTAGAGAAGATTGGTTTTGGTTATCTAAGCTCTGGGACTGATTGGATGAAGAATAAATAATTTACTTTGAGAGGATGATGGCGGCTTATATAAGTTATTGGAAGCAATTGTTCTGGGTTTGTTCTGAACTTCTTCGGACATTGTAATTGTGGTTTACATTGCTTGTCTCCAGTTAGGTTGGCCATCTCGCCTCGAATTCACAGAACTTAGCGGTGCATTGATGTTGAACAATGGCAGGAACTCTTCGAGGCACAGCTCAGACTAATAGGAGGTGCAGGGTTCTTGAGTCTGTTCTCCACAATGTTGTTGTGTTACAAGTTCGCCATTGAGGTGAGGATGGGAATTTGGTTCACATTGATCACGTGACATTCAATCCTGCGCAAAGGTACCTATGTATCCATCGTTGGCTCCAGTTATCACTTTGTTTATCATTTGGTGTGAATTTCATGCGAAGATTAGTACTCAAGAGCATTGTAAAACATGCACAAAGAAGCAGAGATTTGGAATTTGCAGAGAAAATGTTTTCCACTTAGCTATGCTATAGAGTTTTCATCTGACCATGATTGGGTGATAGTATATGGGGGCATCGTCAACGAGAGAGGTATATTAGTCACATTTGCAAGTAAATTTTGGTACATTTTGAGTTTAGTTCATTTCTTGATTATTCTGGAATCTTACAATTTATTCATATGGTGGATATTTGCTGACTCTTCAGCTAGCTCGCCGCGTCTCCTCATAGCTCCTCAGTCCGTTGATTTTTCGAAATCATTTCGATGACTCCATAGCTCGATGGACATCATCTGTAGAGGAGGTGATCGGAACTAGTGGCCGGCGGCAAACCTTTCTGTCTATATCGTCTGGATTCTTTCGCGTGAAGTCATGTGCGCCATACTTCGGAAGTTCAGCGAACTCGTTGGCATACGGATTTACATCATATTTGTCAAGCTTTCTCGGTTCTCGCGGATGGATGATTATAATCGGGTGAGATTTGAGTGGCTCTGGATGTGGTTTTTCCCGGCATGTTGTGCACAGAAGTGCCGAATCCGCAGTCACAGCTCCAGATTGGTTCTTGCAGCTCATTCGTCGGATGATTCCCATCACACCCGGCTCTTGTTCCTCGCCGATTCGGGTGGCTGAACGTTCTTCGTGTCCGCAAGCGAATGTGGTGAGGAGTGTTGTGGACATGATTACGATATTCTTGTTCTTCTGTGTGTTAGAAAATTCAAATGTAATCGTATGGGCGTGAGTCGATATGGAAAGAAATATTCGTCGACTTCGGGGTGAAAATCCAGCCACTTATGAACAGCGTAGAGACTTGTTCAGACACTGTTCTGGGATTGTCCATTTCGGGCTAAGTTGAACCACTAGAAAATAGTGACAGTTCTAGAAATCGCTTATTGAACATCAAACTACCTCGGGAGATGTCTTCGTTAAAACAAAGTTTCTACATCCATGCAGCAGTAGTTCGTTGTTCTCGGTCACGTGATTGTTCTCGAAATATCGAGATGATTCAAGCGACATTTGATTCAAGGCTCAGCTGAGTTTCACAAGTCCCCAATAAAAGGCAAGAACCAATATTGCATTTGCATTACACATAGAACCTGAAACAAGATAGCAAAGGTGCCTAAACAACCTCGTAAGTAAAAGAGCGTTCTCTGCACCACCTCTCAGTATAGTTATAGCCAATGATCATTTCTAGATATAATCAATCAGGATTATTCCAATTGCTAACTGTCAATTGATAATTATGAAGGGTTTTGAGCTTAAATCGTTTCTTATGATCGGATTTCAGCCAAATTGGTAATGGTTGTGGATTGTACTCTGAAATTCTTTCACTGCTATTTACAGTATTTTGTATCGACATAGCAGTTTCAGGAAAAGTCTCTCTGTCAAAGGAACTCTATAGAAATATTTATACCGTATATAAACCATTGAAAATCTAAAGAAGCGATGTAATCCCAGTCTGGGAATTGCCTAAATCCAATTCTCCAATTCGTAGTCATAGGTTGTGGTGCCTTATTGTTGTATGAATATCAAGTCACTTTCGTTAAGTTGGCGTAGCACATGGTTAGCATGGGGTCTAATATTGATGGTCGTGGTTTATTGTATGGAATCGATTGATAATTTAAAGATACGCCTTTATCCGGGTGTCAATTTAGTTTTTTTTTGTGTTTTTCTCCCTTTTTGATTCCCTGTTGGTCCCGTGATCCCGCGGTCGAGGTCTGTCCGGTTCGCTCTAGCTACTCAGCGTGTGAGTTAGCTAGAGCGATGACTGCCTATTCTTCTGGATCCTTGGCGAGGAGCCATTCGGTGCCGTCGTCCTCCTCTTCGTCGAAGAGTTTGACGTCTGCGGATCCCGGGACGGGCTTGCGCAGAATGTGGTGCCGGGGTGTTGGGAGCCGGGGTGTTGGGTGCCGGAGTGTGGGAGCCTCCTCTTCTTCCTCCTTGGCTGCCTCCTTGGCTGCCTTCCTGGCTTCCTCCTTGGCGAACGCGATGGTTTCCCTGACGCGCTCGTCTCGAAGCTCTGTGAAGGTTTTGTTGACGTTTTCGGCGTGGGTTCCTGCGGCGAGGAAGTCCTGAGCCGTAAAGTCAACGCAAACTTCACAGAGGCCTTCTCGTGCGATGTCTTTGGGGGCCTTTGCTTTCGTGCTGAAAGCTCTGCGAAAGCTCAAGGCCCTCTTGAGTTTCTTGAGCGTGGAAGGGAATTCGGGGAAGCGGTGACCGCATTCGAAGACGAAGTGGTTCACCATGATGTTTATTTGTGGGTGAGTGGTTTGGTTTGGTTTGGTTTCTTTGCTTTTCTGTTGGTTGGACTGAGAAGCTCTGAAGATGAGGAAAGAAAGATAAGAGAAGGATTTCTGAAGCTTTATATAGTATTTGGATGGAGTTGTTCTGATAATCACTGGCATTGTTCAATTAACTGTGTGACAATGGAGTCCAAGGTGAACAGCTAGTTAAGTGAAGGTTCATTTGCTCAAGTTCACCCGTTTTCTGAGCGTCATTGTGCTCAAAATACTGTGATTTGTTTGTCCGACGGCGCATCAGACCTGTTTTCTCATTGTAGAGTATCTGTTTATATACTTTCCAGCTTCTGTGTCCAAAATGGTGGACTTTAATGCCATCATACCGCGTGGAACCTGGGCTCATTTATCCAGCAAATTACTACGAACTAGTTTCCAGCTAGTCAAAGCTTATAATCCAGGTACAGAATAGATGTCGTTATTCTGATGCTATTCAGCGCTTATTCTAAATGCCTATTGCGCAATCTATTCTCCGGCCAAACTCACATTTTCACATTTGCATATTGGTTAATTTCAGGGGACGAGTCACGTGTCAATTTCTCGCCTTTTTTTTTGTAGGGATGCTTTCTTTGCAAAGTTAGCTTCTATTGATACAATCTTCTATCCTGTGATGAAAGTTTGATGTCTTTTGCTTGCCGCTAGTCCGATAAGTAAATCTCATCCGTGATTCTCTGTGTCTAACCACGCAGAATCTGAGTCCACTGGTGGGTGGGTGGACTGACGGGACACTTCCCAACTTTCGAGATTTCTAATGAATTCGTTTCCAATTTTTTGATATTAAAACTTATGATTTGATTGTTTCAAATCTAATGAATGATTGTAACAACTTTCAAGATATCTATTCTAATATATCGAGAGATTTTCACAAGTCTGTTTTTGTAGTGTTCCACCGATCCGTACATCCACTGCTGGTCTGCCACAGATTACTCGGCTACCGATACGGACGCTAGATTTCCGACTTATTCAACTGAGTTTTATAAATCCAGTAAACATCGCACCATCTGGTGCCATTGATGGTCAGCACGATGGTACATACAGTCGTATATACAGCAATGTGCGGCGTTGGACAAAGCTTTCGTAGCTTTATCTGACAATGGATCAGCAACATACGCAATTTATTGAAGTCCATAACACTATTTATCATACTATTCATCAGGTTTTCTCAAATCACATTTTCATAAGGTACTATAAAGTACTGATCAAGTTTATTTTAATTGTTTATATATTTCTTATACTTGAACCGTGCTATATACAATAAAACAAGATTCTATTCGTCTTCTGAACAAACTCCAGAGTCTATGACTCGTTCCATCATAAGTCGGATTCTAGCCTCACCCCCCCTCCTTCACCACCGGTCCCTCAAAGCCAGTTCGGAAACCTCATCCCCGGATCGAGCGGCGACTCACCTCGCTCCTCCTCACCACGAGTGGTAGAAGGAGTCAAAGTGAGAGGATCGGGGATTAAGATAACCGGAGTCCTGGGTCTGGATTCGGAAGACTGGGGTTCGAGTGGTTGGGTGATTTGGTCGTGGTGTTTCCTGAGCGTCTCGGAGGTTTGTTGTCTGACCCAGGCGTTCACTCGGGGGTGTACACCATGGTCCTTTGGTGGAGGCGAAGGTGGTGATGGGGATGATCCGCGTGGAATGTCGGTTACACTCCTCTGAAGCTCTTGTCCTACAAGATTTCGTTGGCGTGCACCTCGACGTCTCATCGCGCCCCATCCCCGTATGAGTACGTCTGAGCCTGGCAAGCCGGTGGAACTCCCGGGGAGAGTCCATGGCTCTTCGTCGCTTTCTGGCTGAGACGCGGTGATGTTGGGGAATTGAAGAACAGGGAGGTCGGGTGGACCTTCCGCCATGTTCGACAACTGTGCGTTGGCTTGTGGTGGGGGGGTAAGTGGGTTTCGAGGTGGAAGGAAAACCGGGAGATCAGGTGGACCCTCGGCCATGTTCCATGGTTGTGGAACTTGGGGTTGGGAGCCAGCTGAGTCTGGTGAGTCGCGAGCTGGGGCTTGAAGTCTTGCCTGAGGTGCGTGGACCGGATGGGCGCGATCTTGTAAAGTCTGTCCGCGAGGACGTGGGCTGGGTTGCGCTTGTGGTGTTGGCCGAGAACGCTGGCGGCGCTTTGCCTGGCATACAGGACAAAGATCCATGCTTGGTCTTCTGATGACTTCATTTAAGGTGAAGGCTCTCCTTAAGCGGTTGACGATCGGGTGTCGGTATTGATAGGGTGTGGCCTGGGCCCGCTCTATGTATGCCTGGGTGTCCGGGAGCTCGTGTGTACAGCTGTACACGACGATCCGTGTCGCTGTCATTGCGGTGGACTGTTGGTTTGTTGAGGTAGTAATGTGGGTAGCTACTCTGATTGATTAGTTTTGAATACTGAAGTTTCGATCCGATTGTTTGTGTAAAGGAGGGAAGTGGTATTCAAATCTAGTCTGACTGGGAGAAGAAAATATGATGTTTGATCGAGGATACTATTCCTCTTATAGTTCCCGCCCGGGATTGTTCTTCTATAGTTATGTAGCTAGTATAAAGAGACTCTGAGCTTTGTTGGAGACTCGAGATCTAAAGCTAGTCCATTGATGATTTGGCAGTAAATTCTTCCAACTTCACCTGTTCCCCAAGGTCCAGGAGAGCAGATTACATTACACGCAATTGTTCCATCACTATTCCCTCACTATTCAGGCACTGTTGAGCAGTTGTTGTTGACAATTTAAGCCCCAACAGTAAACGTGCAGTCAGTTTCAACGGAACCTGTCTATTCAAAACCATAGCCTTCCAATTTCTACCTACTCATTCCAGAGCTTACCATTGTTCCATACCTGTTCACGACTTGTTCTGATGCTATTTCGGAACTGTTCCGATTCTGTTGGCTTCTTCTCTCCCGAAAAATACTTGATACCAGTTTTCACTTTCGTCATCTCATTAGTTCCCAGTGACTAGAATTCCTCACTTTCATCTGATCGAGGCAGATGTACACATTATGACAGTTTTAGTATGACTCAAGATATAGAATAAAGAGCTCATATTTTACCCTAATTGTACAACAGCTTGTCTTTAGTCATCAAAATTCCTGCGATTAAAAGAAGGTGATCAACGCATTCAAGTGGGATACCCAAATTTACAGCTCTACATGAAACGCCGCATATCATCCAAATCTACCAGATCCTCAGAATATGCAAAAATCATGCCAGACCCACTCATCCCAGCTCCAAAACGCTTGAATTCAATGATATCCATTGACAATATAAATTTTCCTACTTGAGATATCACATGATTCCTTCCACGTGACACGTTGACGCCATAACGATCCGAACCGAAAAAGAAGCTTTTCGTAAGGAGAAGCGAAAGAATTAGCTCCGAAGATCAGAATGCCAAGAAAGATTAAACGATCAACCTTTTTCCAGCCCTAAAAGCTAGGTAGACTTGGATGGATGATAATTCCTTATAACCTACTGCTGGCTATTATCTGTGAATGACTTTGAATAGATATAGGGATTCTGGTAGTAGGTAATTCGTTATGAATATGAAGTTATTGGAGAAAACGATGACGTAATTAAGTATTTAAGAAATTTCTCGTGTCCTCTCCTGAATCACCACCCTACGATTCTCTTGCTAACTCTGCCAATATGTATCCTCACCCGAGGGTGGTTTTTCTTACCCACTTATAGAACCTTTGAGCCAACACTCAAAGAGTACATGTCTATCTTACCAGCATCATAACAATCGTTCCACTAAGCACATTTTCACATTTTGACAATAATTTTCACAGCAATCTCTAAGTCGCAAAGCGCAAGTGTTTTGTTTAAGTTTTTAATATTTTGGTAATTTTTTTTGAGTATTTTGTTTACTTCGCCGAATCCCAATCAATGATATACTATTAAGTCAATCCGTTGAGATTCGTAGAGTAAAGGTTGAAATCCTCATGAGAAAGATCGCTATCGCTATCTCCCTATACAAAAGAAAGAAAGCCATTAGTCTTGAGCTCATAAAGAATCATAAAGCCAGGAATGACAAAAGGAATCGGGGGGTGACTTACTCCTTCCGCACGAGTTGGCAACGGGCCTTCGTCCTCTGCTCCTTGATTGCCTTCTCCTCTTTGATCTTCGCCGCTCTGGCGCGTAGATCAAGCCTCGGGGTTTCAGATTCCGTCGAAGGTGCGATTGAGGTGTGCGGAGTACGAGCTTGGATAAAGAGCTCCTTGAGATCCGTAGGACGAGCAGCCGGTGGCGCTTGGTCCTGGATGAACTCGTTGTGTTCTCTCGCCGCATCTCTTGCCCTCCACTCCTTCCGGACTTTCTCCTCCCGAAACAACCGCGCTCTCTTATCCGCCGGCGACTCTCGTGCAAGACTGTCCCTCAATCGCTCTTCCATATCCCGTGCATGGTACTCTGCTGTGAGACGTTCCATGTTGGAATCCCGGTAGGGATTCCGGGAAGGAAGAACGGAGTTCGGGTCTGCTTCCGATTCAAACCCCCTTTCCGAGACTGGGGACACTGGCGAAACTGGCGATACTGGTCGTCGCGCAGCTACGGTATTGTGCCGTCTCGGTTGGCTATGAATCGTTTGGGGTCTTTGTGTAGGTGGCAGAGGGTGGCTCGTCTCCGATCGCGTAGGCGCCTGTGTTCTACGCTTTTCGGCTTCTCGTTCCGCCTTCTCTTCTCTCTCCCGTTTACAATACGGACACAACTCCAAAGAGGGTGTGCGAATTGTTTCGGTAAAAGTAAGCGCTCTCTTTAGTCGCTTCATCACCGAAGGCTTCTTTGGAGCTTGGAAGCTCAAGTTTGGTAGTTCATGACTGCAGGCGTACACAATCTTCCTGATGGTGGTAGGCATGATTGCGTTTGTGATTGATTTGTTGGTGTTGTTGTTGTTTGGTTTATTCTTCGATATCGTCAATTCAAAAACAGACTTCTTGTATGGGATGAAGAGTATGTAGTTGAGTTGAAGATATTGATGAAGATAATGAAACAAAATCTCATCCCGGAAGTCCTCGAACTTTATACTCCCAGAAAAGGATTGTTCTGCGACTGCATAGCATTGTTCAGAGAATCTCTGACGACCTGCACACCGAATTCGATGCATATGACCCATTAATAAAGTCTAGGAGCATCGAACAGGTTTGGAGTGGACTTCGTCCTTCGCTTTCCGTATCCGGGGATCAGAGTGCAATAGTTTTGGTATGTTGTTGACGTCGGGTTGTATTCAAATTGTACTTTCTCATCTAGGATGAGGATATATGCACATGGTTGTGAACAAGTCCGAATTGATAGTGTCAATGATAACTACCCAGAGAAAGTAAATTCTCTGAGTAGTGAGCGAGGAGAGGTAACCCCAACGCTGAAGAGGAAAGAAAAGTCATATCCAGGGGAAAAGATGCAAAATAATATACAAATATATTCTCAAAGAAAGAAAATAATTTTCGAGACAGGCGCGTTTCAGCCAAGGGACGGAAAATAAGTTGCGTATGTGGCGCTTATATTCTAGAATAGAATAGAATATAGGGCTGAGATGGTCTCATAAAGTTTCTCTTTTTGTTGTGACATGTTCTGAGATGATTCTCATCCTGTTCCAGGATATGTTTGGGAACATGAGAGACATTTGGGCGCTCCAACGGGAGACTCCGCGTTGTTTCGACGGTGAGACTAGATCGGAAGCTTGATCTATTTTGATACATCTCTCAGAGACACAAAGAGTGCGACTCTTTTGTTTAAATTCTTTGTAAATTGAATGTTTGATAATAAAGAAGTAAATCCACGATAAAGAACTTCCATAATCTTTATCAAAACTTTCAAGTTCGAACAATGGCCAGAAGAAACTATTTAACTCGGACAATAGCCATTGTAAACTCGACAGCTCATCCTCTCAGAAACATCAAGTCCAGTCTTCGAATTGTAAAGTCATACAACTTTATATATCTTTATACCTTAATTAAACAAACAACACCACACAAACCCACATCCACTTCCAATATGTCTTCAAGAACATCTTTCAAGCCAGTCGAGGTGCAGGTAGTATATGGAGAGTGCGGACACGTTTTGAGAAAGACCCAGGTAATCCCCATCCAAGTCCCTACAGGCGAAGAGACGTCCAAGAACAAGAAACGCAACGGCTCTACTTCATCTAACACATCTAAATCATCTCGTCGCAGCAGCTGGAAATCTTTCCTCTGCGCTGGCGCAGAACAAGCTGAGAGTGACTCTGACAATGAAGCAGATCTCGAATTTCAATGTGCAGGACTTGAACTCGTCGATCACATTCCCGGCTTATGTCCAGACTGCACTACCCGACAAAGCCGCTTGATTGCCCAGCAACACGCACGAGGCGCTGAAATCATCCGCGCCCAAATTGCTCAAGAGCAAGATGATGAGCGTGAACGACAACGTCGAAGCTATAGGCGCATGGAAGACAGACGTACCAAATTCAGATGCGGCAAATGCGTTAAAGAAGATCATCATCCAACCGACCGATCGGCAAATGATGGATTCTGCTGCGAATTTGGATCATCGTTCTGGAATGCCAAGACACCCGATGCTGAACCCTTTTCAGTCCCTTCCGTGGAATTGAAGCGCATGACACTCGGCACAGCTGAAGCACGAAACGCCGCGACCAAGGCAGCCAATTCCTATGGATGGAAATCCCAACCTGATAAGTTCAACAGGATTGAGCCAGAGGTTATTTCTCAATTCATCGGAATTCCAGGAACCCAGCCTGCGTCTTTGCCCGCTCCGGTAGTCCCCAGATTCGAGGACGCTAACCTAGACGTCGATCGATGGAACTCCCAGGTACGAACACATCGAGGTACTGTACCCGCACCAAGTAAAGCACTCCCTCCAACCCCATTGTCAAGAAAGCCTCGGGCTACGCCAGTGAGATTGCAACCATCTAATGGACGACAAGGAGCTAGCAAGGTAATTCCGCTCAAGACCAAGGACTCAGATGTATCTGTCATGACATCCCCCTTGAAGAGTGGCGAGGTGTCACCAGTGTCACCCACCAACAGTCATTGGCCATCAAGCCTCTCTAGACCATCGAGCATTACTAGACCAAAGACACAAGATGGGGAATACAACTTGAGAAGACAGATGTCAAATCTTGAACGCGAAATAGATGGTGCATTGGAGAGTTGGACTCAGCCACAAGCAGAACCAGAACCAGAACCACAGGAGAGAAGGCGCAGAAGACAATTTTCCTGTGTACAAGATAGAGCAACGTAAGAGAAAAAGAAAAAAAAAACAATTACACTCATGAATTTCATTTGTTACTTTCTTTTGTTGGCTTTTCCTAAAAAGATTACAGTCTCACTTTCCTTTGTAAGATTCTTTCATTTGTTTCATGCCTTTCAGGAGTAAATGGCGGAGAGGAGAATCTAGACAAGCAAAAATTTATAATAATTTAAAAACATGTTTACAGTACGAAACAGAATTGGCTATATGAAATGGTGATGAATAAAATGTGAAATGAATGAAGAGTGTAGGCTGTGAGACGATATAGGAGCACCGGTTCATTTGAATGAAATTGTAAACAGTATATTCGTCGCCAAGAGTGCACTATGACATTACATGCGTAGTTATGTTTGCGTTTTGCGTGCTTCTCTTACCCTGGTACTGTACATTTAGTCAAGTCAAGCAGTCGGTCTTGCTGATATTGGTCATGAAGTATGTATGTAATATAAATCCAGACACTTTGATTTACCTAGGCATGGAGATGAAAGTGGATGAGTAGAATTCGAGGGACTAAACATGGTATTCTCTGCATATCAAAAACTCGCTTGCAAATGTACAATTGAACCAAGAAATTAGGAAACGCCTCGCACCTCAAAATTAACTCCACCAAATGGGCTTATCCTTCCGAAAAGACTTCACTTCCTGCGAAAGCTATTCCGAACTTTGCTACCAATCTAAGGCGAGCTCCGTTGACCTTCTGAATAGACTGTCGCCTCTACCATTGCGCTCATGTCCACCTTTCTTTCCCTTGCCATCCATGGGCTTCTCCCTGCATTGCTTATCTGTGATACATCTCGGTCCTATATCGGATTTTCAATTGGCTTTGCCGCTCTTAATGGTACCGTTCGACTGCTCGGCCTTGAATTTGGCGACCTCTTTTTCAACTGCAACATCGATCCTTTTTTGCAATTCCGGTCTGTATCCAAATATAAATAGCAACTCCATAAATACGAAGAACGGAGCGAGGACCAAAGCTTGTACGAGGTTGTCGAGTAATGCGGGGGCACGCTTTTCGAAAGCACCATGGCCTACAAATTGCATAATCCACGAGACAAAGAATACAGCACCAGCGATTTGATTTGCCAAAGTAGCATTTGAAGACGTAGCAAGGATATGATTTGAGAATGCGGTCCATCCGATGATAAATGGGAGAAGGATACTGCCTGCGACCGGTTCAAGAAGGATGTAAAAACCGCTATAGCATATTGATCCGATTGTGCTAAAGTTCAAAGGTAAATTCGGAATAGTGAGCCATGAAGGCAGAGGTATTAATGTGGGACTGTTGGAGCACTGTTATATATTGTCAGCATGCCTGTCGTGCTCGTTCTCAAGATCGCGAAAACTTTGGGGCCATACAAGGAACAGACTGGTGGCCAGAATCAATGGCACACATATCATATGAATGAAAACATTTGTAGGATTGTGATGGTAGGCCCCGTACTATATTTAACATTAGCGTATGTCTAGTTGAGTCACAGTATTCGCCCGGACTTACAAAGGTAAGCTGTTTCTCAAGGTTGAGAGACATTTTGAAGAATGATCTGATGCGACAGGTTCAAAATCTTTGCGTATGTCTGCGATATTCGGGAATGAAGAAGCAAATGTAATTTAGAGCTCCAGCTTGATTTGATGGTTCAAGGTTGAGGCGCAGTCATTAACTCATCGAAAATACAGGAATTCTCGGAAGG
Source organism: Botrytis galanthina (assembly GCA_004916875.1). NCBI lineage: Eukaryota > Fungi > Ascomycota > Leotiomycetes > Helotiales > Sclerotiniaceae > Botrytis > Botrytis galanthina. The sequence continues at coordinate 93,518 of PQXL01000041.1, forward strand.
AGTACAAGATAGAGAGATGGAGGGGGAGAGTGGGTAGGATATGATAGAGAAAGTAAAGGAATTTAAGGTAATCAATACATCAATTCAGCCAATTTTGCCTGTTTAAGCTGGTCGCACTGAAAAGGGTGGTTTGAATGGATGAGTATCAGAGTGAAAGCATGTGTTGAACAGTTGAACCTCGGAATCAGAATATGAGGGTGGTGGGTTGGTACTTCGGAATCCTCGTAGAATGGAAGAGATCGTGTGGCAGAGCAGAGTGGCATGTCATTTTCGTAATTGGTATTAGTAATCAACAGTATCAGTATTAGTAATCAATCATCAATTATGTACTAGGTACGTACGTATATTCACCACGCTCGACCATGCATGCTAGATAATGCATGCGGTTATTAGTCCCTCATACCTCGATATACACATTGACCAGCGCATATTTCATCCTTAACGTCGCGGAAAAGTCTCGAAACTCTTTAGATCGCGTAACCTTCAACGTCGGGGCAATCGAGCTCTCTCGCTTTCTTTCTTTCTTTCTCGACTCTTCCTGTCTTCAATAGTTCTACATTTTTTCCCAATAATAACAATTCCAAACCACAGCATCGACAAACCTTTGCGCATTCTCTGTGATTTCTTTCAGGGATCTGCCAAAGTGTCACGTCTTTGCAATTTCATTCATTTTCAAACAATGTATGTTCAAAGTTAACTATATCCGGCTTTGATGAACTTTGATGAACTTTGACTCGGAAACAAAGAAGACTGACAATTCACAGAACAGTAAGATTGACTCGGCACTTCCATCAAATTACGATCAACCTTTAGGCGGACTTGCAATCCGAAAGAGATTCAACATTTATATGGGATTGGGTGAATAACTTGGGGTTTGGAAGCAGGCTGAATATTAAGAGTTCAAGAGGGAAGGCTCTCGAATTATCCGCATTGTCTCAATAGACAAATATACTTAAACTCCGCCTCCTTTCAATAATTTCAACTTCTCTACGACATTGCAAGTTTCTACCAAGAAGGAGGATTGTTGTGTTGCAGCGCAATTCCAAAGTTACATTACATTAACTTACCAGAAGGGCATTGATTCTACAATCCTGAAATTCCATCCACTTCGCTATCTATTTCGCTCCTCACCATTAAAAATGTTTTTCCTCTACAATCTTGAGCGTCAGGTCACCCTGCACCCATCGTACTTTGGCCGCAATATGCATGAGTTGGTGACTGGCAAGCTTTTGAAAGATGTTGAAGGAACGTGTACCGGTCTTTACTACATCATCACAATTATGGATACCTTCAACATTTCTGAAGGAAGAATCCTCCCAGGAAGTGGACTGGCTGAGTTCACCGTTGGATATCGTGCTGTAGTGTGGAGACCCTTCAAGGGTGAGACTGTAAGGACTCGATTTTGTGAATTCATTTAACGTGCATTTCTCATGAACATATGTAGGTCGATGCTATTGTAACCTCAGTCAATGCTGTCGGGTTTTTTGCGGATGCCGGTCCTTTGCCCCTCTTTGTATCTGCACATGTAAGTTTTGTTTATTGTTGTTGGTATGCGATCCATACTAATTCAATGTAGCTGATTCCTCGTGACATCAAATTCGATGCAAATGCAACACCACCCCAATTTACAAACAATGAAGACTCTGTCATTGAGCCAGGTACTCATGTCCGAGTAAAGATTATCGGTACAAGACCTGAAGTTGGAGCCATGTTTGCTATTGGTAGCATCAAAGAGGATTATCTCGGGTGAGTTTCCCATCTTAACTTGTTACATTGAACCATCCCAATTAACTTCATGTCTAGCTGCTTGCAAGCTTCGTGATCCTTGATATAACTCAGTCCTAACTAAACCCTCAACACCTTTCAAGCATGTTCCAGTCATAATTTCAGGTTTTTATGATGCAAGACCTAAGCTTTCTTGAACCACACCACTATTGTCATTTCATGGAGATATGACCTACCTCAGCGCATTAGCTCAATTATTTGAGCTCTGAGGTGTAATAAAGCCCACCAGCTTCACTATGACAGGAATTTGGGTGAACTCAATGTTATACATGGATAGATGAATGGATATCTATCTCACAAGTATTTCTGCTATTGTTGTTTAGTGATTGGTTATGTGAAACTCTAGCTAGGTATATTCTTTTTCTTTTTCTTGGTTCAATGGTCAGATAACGATCTCAAAAAGAAATTGGTTAAATATACCGTATCATGCATTTGAACTTTACCTTAAGGGGCAGCGCGATTTGCAACCCATTTATCTAAATGTATTGTTTGACTAATTTCAAGAACCGTCTTTGTGTTCATGTTGGCGCTGCTACTTCTTGTTGACAGTTCAACTCAGCATGGAGTCACACATTTTTGATTCTTGATTCTACCATCCCAAGGGCCAATTTTGAACCGTAGCTTTGGTACATGATTCTGAACAAATGATAAGTCCATCTGTCAGCCTGGTCTAACAAAATGAAATAGTGTTTGAAAATGCGAGTACAAGAACTGGTGTTGCTCACCGTAAAATATCATATTTTCGTTGCTACATGAAACATGTTTGAAAATTGTATATTTTTTGGTGAATGTTGATACAACGAGTAGATTTCCCAGTATGATGGCATATCATTTCTCGCATACATGTCCCTATGTTCTTGTATGAATTGTTTCTACACCCATGCTACTTGCAAATAGGCTACTTGCTCACGGTTCGTGGGTAAACCTGCTCAGTACGGCAGCTTTGTAACCTCATGATTATACTGCTCTTATTGAATATTACGGTCTTTTCAGCATGATATATTACTACGTAGTCGGCACGTCAGAATAGCTTTTTACTTCTTGATAATTTGCTAGATATTAAGTGAACTCTTGACTCATTTGACCACATCCAATAATCTACATTCGTCAAAACCCGATTAGTCATTTTTCGAACTAGCAACAGTCACGACTTCGTTATGGCTAGCTTTGCAGTCAGCAATAATAAATACTTGAGGCACATTGGGCAGCTAACCGCCACATGTGACTGTGAAGAAAATCACATTGTATGTCATCACCGCAGTCTCATTGTCGCCTCTGCCGTTAGAAAGACCAAGATACTCGAGCAGCCGAGGATTGGAAGACTTAGATGCCTTGCTTTTGAGTCGACGATCCCCGCACCGCAGCCCGAGACATATACTGAACATCTTGCCGTGCTTCGCAACCCCACTCACGAAGAGTGGAAATCAAGACCGCACAGATATCTCTCACCCACGCTCTGCAATATCTCACCGCATTATGTGCAGCGATTCGTTGAACCCCCAGTTCGGGAAATGCTTCTCGAGGGAAAATGGCCGGGGAAACGACATGAATTTACCCTGGGAAAGGCTCAGGAGGACGAGATTAAGGCTATGAAAAATAGAGGAGAATTACTTAACAGGGAAAAGATCAGACGTGAAGAAAAGAGGAAGATCCCATATAAATTCGAACACAAGCTTGAGCTTCTAATGATGAAGATACTCGAACTTCGATGGAAGCGAGACGAAGAAGAGGACTTGTGCGAGTATCTTGAAACTCTCGTTGGTGTGAAGGAAAGTGAGGAACAGCAGCGAGAATTTGCGGAACAGAAGATGGAATATCTATTGGAACGGGAGAATTTGAAAAAGAAGAGAGAATCTTATGTTCAGCGCGCACTAAAAGTATTGAAAGAGGCGTCTGCAGCTGGAGGTCAAATGTGTAGATACGTTGAGTATGTATGGCAGAGGGATGATTTTATTTTGGGGGATTTGGGGGATTGTTTGGAGGAGCAGGATGAGAAGGAGTGGAGGGATCGGGAGAGGGAAAGGGATGAAGAGTGGGAGAAACGGAAGATAGAGGGGTGTAGGATGAAGAAAGAGCAGAAAGAGCAGAAAGGGGGAGGGGATGGAGGGGTGGGGAAGAATGTTAAGATTGAGTGGGTTGATGAATCGCTGAGTCTTCATCTTGATGTTTCTGGTGGTGGTAAAAAGATCTCTTGAATCTCGATTGTGTAGAGGTGCGGGGTGGATGGATCTTGATCTTGTTGGCTTGGATTAGGTTAGGTTGGGATATATATCTATTCCATAAGAGACATGAGCAATTACAAATTATCCGAGCAAGTCTGTAGGATACCTACAGTATGGTTAATTAGAAATCATACGAGAAGAGTTTGATACTTCAAGGGATTTTATAAATTGTGTATTATGCTGTGGTGATGTGATTATTGTTCCTTATATCTTGTGCATGTGAATGAGTTGAATCTCTGTTTTATGAGTGTCAATGGCCTTCGTGGACATAGACTTGACATCAATAATGCATACCCAGACTACACTTTTGTGAGAGCTCATCAATAAAATTGAAACAATATAATTCATTATCCTGGACTTCAACCTGCTAGGATCAGTCAATCTTTGCTTTGTACGTATTCTGCTGAATGAACAGGAGGACAGTAGTACCATGTCAAGATTCGTGTTGTGTTTTGATGTCTAGCATTTTTATTTACATTATAGTGTCATAAATCCTTTGTGAAAATCTCTGACATGTACATGTATTTATATAATTTCTTAACCTTGAAGCAAAAATGAAGATAATTGGTCGTTGTCTTGAATACTAGGATTGAGTTTAGCTGTGGAAGATTTGTTTGAGATTAACAGATTTGTGGGTTGAGAATTGTGTAGAAGTTTTGAATGTTCTTGCAGATTTAACTCGGGTTTTGCCTTTGAAAGGGGTTGCTTATGGGTGGATTTGGAATTAAATGTTCATGGTTCGCGATGTAAGTGATATACTTGTCGGCTATGTTGATAATTTCTTTCCAAAATCTTAGGGAGCCATGAGGATCATGAGACGAAAAACTATTCAGATAAAAATTAAAAACTTAGTGGATATTTATCAAAGATTGTTACAGATGGACCCATACATCAGGCAAAGCGCGATAGGAGTTGTGAAGAATCACCATCTCATGATCATGAATCTTACGCATCGTATGCGTTTTATTGATGCTTTGGGTACAAGTTTAGAGATCTGGAAGAACATTTAGCAGTTATGGAGATCCATGTCGATGGGTCTGTTGTCTACCAAGTAGGCACTGATGGTCTCCTGCCATGATTTAATTCACTATCATTGTCATAGAACCTAGAAATAGACTTGTATTCTGAGTGCAAAGAAATACGGTACATTAATTTCTCAAATTTCAGAGTATGTAAATAAATAAAATTGGAATGTTCATTCCCCAGACAAAAGAAACAAATTGATTGCTTAATTCAAACAGTCACATCTTGAGTCCTGCCTTTTTACTTGTGCTCTTTGTATCCCGGTTTCCTCTTCATTCCTTCGAAATGCTGGTATGGACTACCCCCGATGCCTTTTGCAAATGCCATATGAGTTAAATGCACATACAAATACCTAGCCGGCTCACCATGCAGGGTGAGGAGAGCGGATTCCGGGGGGCCAAACATGAAATAGTTCTCCAGACCTTGGTGAGTCACGGCAAGTTGGAGTTGCCCATTTGTCATTCTCACCAGAGCGTTATTGAGCTGCTCTTCGTCGTAATAATTTACCCTTCCCTGGTCCTCCGCTCTTGGAATCGTTTCAAGCCAGTCCCTCAAAAATCTCTCATTGGTCAAGCCTCGCGTCCATGGCTCGTTGGGATACTGATTACGAAGAGACAGTACCACAGCTGCAGCACCACATGTACCAAACTTGCCAGAAATGACAGCTGTCGTGAAGAGCTTTTCCCATTCATTCCTAGCAAAATTCTTAATTCTAAATCTCTCATGAATGGTGCCAATGTTGATACGTTCAAGCTCCTCTAGCCCAATCTTTGCGGGCTTAGGGTGATCAACTCGGAGCTCGAGACCGACCAACGATGCTCCACGTTCTGCTGCTAGCCTGTTCTCTTCTTCTCTTAATAGATTTAATGCAAAGCGCTCGTCTTCAGCCATCTCCTCGAGCTTTCTAGCTTCTATCGCATCGCTTTCTTCGGTGTGTGGCTTTGCATAATCTGGAAGCCATGATTGATGGCTATCTGAGAAGATAGAGACGGCCGCTGCTATAATCGCTTTATTCGCGTCATCAGTGTTGTGCAATTGCTCCATTGCTTCTCTACGGAGTGTTTCATCTTCCAAATATTTGAAACTCTCAAGAATCTCGAGGACCCCATCGACTGTCAGTGACCCTGTAGGCTTAAAGGCACTGGATGGAGGAGAGATCTTCGGCTTTTTTGGATCTTTTTCGCCTGGTAACCGTCCCCCTGTTGGTGGTCTTTTGCCCGAAGAAGGAACAGGTCCTACCAAAGGCGGAGGCTTAGGCTTAGGAATGGGTTTGATTTTCTCGGGATCTTCCGGGAGTGTAGGATAAATAACTTCCGTTGTTGTTCCAGTGACTGGTGGTTTCACTGGTGCAGCCGGCACAGGATGGTAGGTCGAACTATTTATAGGGGCCTGATATCTGTCAGTAAAAGGGAATTACTCAAATTAAGGTTCTAGGCTACTGACAGTTGTGACTTTGGGTCCTACACTTGGAGCATTTGAAGTGGTAAGGCCACTAAACCAGCTAAGACCGCCCACCTTGGGAGGAATCTTGGGTACTGTTTGAGGTGGTGGGATCTTGACCCCGGTGGGTTTAGGTTTTGTAGGCTTCAGAGGTTTAGATATTCCTGCGATCACGACTTCGTGACTATCGTCGGTGTCATGTGGTGGCTTTTCTTCTTGTTCTACTTGCGGTTCAATTTTCGGTGCTGTGATTTTCGGTATTTTTTTGAAAGGAGTTGGTGTATCTTGTTTGGGTACATAGACACCTTTATCTGTATGCAAAGGTTTACCTGGTGGAAGATCACCAAATATACCAGTGCCATGTATAATATCGTGATCTGGATCATAGGTTGACTCTACCCAAGGTTCGGGGGGTACAGGTTTCTCATTATCATCAGGCACGTAATCTGGGTTATCTATGTCTGTGCCGTCTGACGGAATCTTGGGATGGTGCACTTTACCACCTGGTCCTACATTTTCCTGCGTTGGCTTAGAGGTAGTCACTTGAGGCTTCGGTTTCTGTGATGGTTGACTGGGTTGTACACTTGGCCCTGGCTGGACACCTGGATGAATTTTTGGCGGAGGCTTCGATGGTGGAGGTTTCGGAGGCTTCGGAGGTTTCGGTTGTTGAGGATGAATTCGAAATGGCGTAGCCAGATCACTGGTATTGGTTTTGAAGTATGTAGCAAGTGATTCCATAGCACTTTCTGCTGGGGGGATGCTGGATCCCCCACCCACGGCTACATCAAAATAAGGATTATCTCCGGTTCTCTCTTCCAATCTTTTTATCAACCTCGCTCTAGCTTCCGATACTATTTTCGGTTTTTCAGGCTTTGGGATTTTTCGTTTTGGGAGCTTCTTTATTTTCCGAGTTGGAGAGAAAAGTGGAGGTACTATCAATGGGGTTGGCTGCTGTACGGGCGGCAGTCCCGGTAAAGTAGGATATGTCACCACACCTGTTTGACCACCTGGCGGTGGTGGGGGCTTTCCTCCTGGTGTTGATCCTCCAGGTGGTTTAGGTGGCCCTCCAGGTGGCCCTCCAGGTGGTCCAGGGGGCTTTGGAGGCTTGGGAGGTATCTTCTTCTTCTTGTCGGGAAGCTTTTCAGTGTCACTTCGGTTGTCCTCCTCTCTAAATCCCATATACTTAGCAACTTTGCTTCTCCAAAAGTTTATACTCCTTTCGCTCAGCTTCATGGCATCCATTAATCTAAATATATCAACCTCTTCCATGGCGTTATTATTTTCATCAGGCCATTCTTGGATTCTGTCGTCCGGATTGAAAACATAATATTCTGCAAGCTGCACCAAGCTCAAGCAGAAATCAACCCAATGAGTGACATCCTTTACATTGAGGGAACCGCGAGCTTGTCGGAACTCAATGGTATGAGCCCGTAATGAAGATCTCAATGACAGGAAATTAACTAGCCTGCTTGTGTGTGTCAGGGGAAAACACATATAACCAGCGAGTTCCTTCTCATCCCTCAGTTGACCAACTTCATCGCGAATCTGTTGAATTGTTCTTCGTTTTTTATAGAGAGATGTCTCCGCTGGTTGATCCCAGATCTCTTGGACTGTTTCCTCATATGTGATATAATCCGCGCCCAGGAGCGTGTGCAATCGATTACTAATGAGATTACCCCTTGCAACAGGATGACCCGGACGACGACATCTAGGGTGTAGCCTTGAGATCTCCTCTTCGTATATCAGCAAAATACACGCCAACTCTTTCAGTGTAGCAAGATCGGGGGCCTCGACATGCACATGTAGGGCACATTGATTTGTTATGAAGCCTTCGTATAGTTCATCTCCGGTACCTTTGAGCGCTTTGACAATTTCTTCAAGCTCGGCCGTGTCTCTATGGTCGTCACTCCTGAGGACTCGAGATACCACTTCTATGCCATAGGAATCCCATCGTTTAGAACTTCTGCCAGAGATACGTGGTATACATTTATAGAGATTTGCGGAACCTTGGCCGACAACCGTGAAATCTGTCGAAATGATCCATTGATCGTAGGACCCTTTAATTTTATCGTTCCTTTTTCGTAAACCACTGTGCTTGATATTACCTTTAAGCCATGCGACCTTCTTATTAAGTTTTTTCAAAACTATTTCTTGTGGCTCAAGATTATAAGGCCTTAGATTAGAAATGTCTTTCTTCTCGTCATCATCTTTGACGTTATTCTTCCGAATGGCCCAACTATTGTAGATAATGTTGGCAAGTCTTCCAAAGAGCACCTTGACCGCTGGACTCCATTCTGGGTCGCGACGAATGGCTAATGGAACATTTTTCTCGATTCCGTGGTTAGGGCCATGCCCCTCACGGTCTGTAAGATCGAGTTCTAGATCATGAAACGCCAACACGTATTCCAATTCGACACCATAGTTCAGACTCTTTCGCTTGGAATTTGATTTGGCCTCGGTTTGTAACTGAAACGGATTCGGAGTGGGGAGTGTATAGATAAAAGGCGAGACAGTGCGGTGAATCCAGTCGAAAATCATATTGCAGACCGTTGATCTTGTAGCTTGTCTTAGACTCTCTACGCCGCGTTGTTTGAGAAATGAAGCTGAGATATGAAGCTAACTACTATAAAAAAGGAAAATTATCCTTTGATAATACGAAAACGGACTCGGACAAAGATGCACATAATCAAAAGGGATGATAGTCCAGGTAAGAAAGAAAACAATCAAAATAAGAAAATCCTTTGTTCCAGCGAATGGCACTTTACAATTCAATCAAAGTGCTCTCGTTGTTCCCCAAGCTACACGGTGAGAAGACCGAGATCAACTACTTCTGGAGGCCTAATCAGCACAAAATATTGCAGGCAAAAGTCAATCAATTTCAAGTTGATTATCTGAGTATGCAGAAAGAGTTAATCATTCCTGTTCGCTCATTCAGGGGGCTTCAACAAAACACTCGTCAAAGTTGACTTGTGCCACTCCATATAACATTTGGCTCACGGGGGATTCCCATTATCCTACAAGAATCACAGACTACTCCTGTAAAAGAATCAGTTTGTTCCCGATGAAATGATGATTATTAAGAATATTCTGAACAGTACAACACGTGAGATAGCATGCTGGGTGGCCTGCCCAAGCACTTGATGCAAAACTACGTGATCCAAAAGGAATAAAAACGCTCTCAAGCCATGAAGGCAGATAAAACAAAAAAACGAAAGAAAAAAAACTCGCTTTCCCCATAACAAAATCCATTAGAGGCTCAAATATAATGCGTAGCTTGAAGAATAGGGATAAAAGCTACTGCCATCCACCGGATCCTAAGTCGCTTATTTGTCATGTGCAATAAATGACCTCGAAGAGTAGAACATAAGAAGTATTGGATGAAACAGATGACATTGCAATATCTAGCAGGAAGCAAATATAAATCCAACCAATTCTAACTTCTCGTTCGAATCTGATTCCTCGTCTCCATTCTCCTCGGGTATCGCTTCCTCCATCTCAATCTTTCTGTGATCCCCTGCAGATCCTAATGATACAGATCAACCTCGATGCACTTAAATAGACGGATCAACACCAGGTCTCCAAGCTGTGGAAGTTGACGATTGCAAAGACTTCAAATTACATGTGAATTCTCCACGGGATTATTCAATTAGGAGAACGGCGCAGCGCTCCACGTTGAGTTATCAGGATTTTGGAGTATAGTGATTGTTTCGAAGGTGTGCCTCTCGTCAGGAATGGTAGCAGTTGGGACGATAGCAGGTTTGGATGCTTTCTCAGGTTCAGATTTGGTGGCATTAACTAGTGTTTCTGTTGCCTTTTTCTTTAAATCTTTCGCTTTTTGTGCCGCTTCTTGAGTTGCTTGTCGCATAGCTAATGTAATAGTCGTTTCTGCAGCCCCAGAAGGTTTCGTATTGACAGATTTGGGTGTCGATGCGGGAGGAGCAGCAGGAGCCACAGCCGGCTTGTTGTTCTCTTTTATATTCGTTGGAGGTTTTGCTTGGATGGCTGGATTTGCCCCGGGTCCCGACACAGGTACAATCTTGATGTGTTGCTTCAATTCGCCGTATTCGTTCCAGTCCTCAATCTCAACGAGATCCTGAAATTGTTAGCCATGTTCTCTGTGTCATTTGATTTCAACATACACCAAGAACCAAACCTTCCTGGACTAAGCCTGGAATCTTTCTAGCACGTCCCGATTCATCTTTACCAGCTCTGCGACCCCATAGCATTCGTGCCTTTTCATCGGTCGCAATATCAAGCGCTTTGAATGGGATTCTGTTCGCTTTCAAGATGGTCTCTAGCCTCGATGTCGCAGTAACAATGTGCGATGAACCAGAAGTCAACGATGTGTACAGATAGAGAGCAGGATCGGTGGAATAAGAAGCAGAAGAAGACGAAGCCATATCTGTTAATTTTGAAGCCTGAAGTGTGGAATGTATAGTGCTGTGACTGATGTAGTTCGTCGACGACGATAAAGGAGATGAATGGGCAGCTTGGTAATTTCTGGGTTTGACGTTTATAAATAGAACTTCGTAGAATGAAATTGAGTATTCATAAAAGCTTTATATATTTCGATATGGCATAAATGCGAGACGATTTGGCAGGAGTATTGAGGGACCGTGAATGTCATTTCCGTTGAGCGCATTGTTTCAGGGTCAAGCTTATCGGCACCAACCCATTGATAAGAGCTCTAAATCCCGAGGGAGCGAGCACCGAGCCAAGATCAACCCCTTCACATATCAAAATATGACAACTTCTAATGGCGCTCAGTTGATAGCCCGCGCTCTCAAAGACCTGGGAGTAGAGGTTATATTTGGTCTGGTTGGTATACCGGTGGTGCAAATCGCAGAGGAAGCAATCGCTGTAGGGATACGGTTCATTGCATTTCGAAATGAACAAGCTGCAAGCTATGCTGCCACCGCATATGGATACTTAACAGGACGGCCTGGAGTTTGCCTCGTTGTCGGTGGTCCAGGTGTGATTCATGCAATGGCAGGCATAATTAACTCATCTGCCAATGCCTTTCCAATGCTTTTACTAGCAGGCTCGAGCGAAACTCATTTGATTACAAAAGGTGCTTTCCAAGAGCTTGATGCGATCTCTCTTTTGAGTCCGCATACAAAAATCGCAATCCGATCAGACCTCGATTCACTATCACATTCAATCACGGCAGCTTATAGGACGTCATGGTATGGCAGGCCCGGAGCAGGTTTTGTTGACTTGCCTGCAGATATCATACAAGGAGAAGGAGAACACACATCAACACAGATAGTGCCTGCTGCGCCACGAGCCGCAGGAGATCCGGAAAGTATCAAAAAGATTGCACAATTATAGAAGTCTGCAAAAGCACCTCTTGTTATTATTGGGAAAGGTGCCGCCTACGCGCAAGCCGAATCTGTAGTTCGACAATTAATCGACCAGACCAATATTCCTTTTCTGCCAACTCCTATGGGAAAAGGAGTTTTGCCTGACTCTCATCCATCCAACACAGCAACAGCTAGATCTGCAGCACTCAAAGGTGCGGATGTCGTTCTCGTTCTTGGTGCACGACTCAACTGGATACTTCATTATGGCGAAGCACCGAAATACAATCCTAATGTCAAGATTATTCAGGTTGATATATCTGCTCAGGAAATTGGAAAGAACAACGGTGACGCCGAACTTGGAATAATTGGTGATATTAATGTGGTGGTCAAACAACTAAGTGATTCTCTACAAGGCTGGAAATACGACACATCTTCAGTATACATAAAGGAACTGAAAGCAAGTAGAAGCAAAAATGAAGCTACAGCTGCTAAAACTGCGAAAGTTGATAAATCACCAATGACATACGGTCGAGCTTTTGATGTTATCAAGGAAACCATTCACAAATTATCTCCACCAAAAAATGGTGGCGTAGTTTATGTATCTGAAGGAGCAAACACCATGGATATCTCACGTAGTGCATTTCCTGTAGAGCATCCACGATTGCGTCTTGACGCTGGAACTCATGCCACAATGGGCGTCGGTCTAGGATATGCCATTGCAGCTCATTGTGCGTATAATCTACCCTCACGAGAAGCGCGAAGCGGACCAAATTCTTCCCATAAGAAGATTATTTGTTTAGAAGGCGATTCTGCTTTCGGTTTCTCACTGGCAGAGGTTGAAACAATGGCGCGGTACAGTATGGATATTCTTATCTTTGTTATGAATAATGGTGGGGTGTATCAAGGTGATAGCGAAAGCTCAGATGAGTGGTTGAAACTTCAAAAGAACAGTGAGATGGGTTCCAAGGGAGGCTTACGTAGTACAAGTTTAGGGTGGGAAGTTGATTATCAAAAAGTTGCAGAAATGTGTGGCGGAAAAGGATTTCTAGTTCGAAGTCCTGAAGAGCTTGCAAAAGCTACTGAAGAGGGGTTTAAAGCAAGTGTACCGGTGGTCATTAATGTTATCATAGAAGCTGGAGCACAGAAGACTTTGGTAAGTATGTTCTTAATCAGTCATCGTTACTTCACTAACTTGTTTGCAGGAGTTCGCATGGCAGCAAGATTCGAAGAAGAATTCAAACAAAGCGAAGTTGTGAAGACGTTTGAGGATATTCTAATGAGACAGGGGTGGCCGGCTATGACTTTGAAGTCGTTACTTCGGCCAATCGGGAAGGTGCATGAATCGACTCAAGATTCAACATTCAATAGAAGCAAAGGCACAAGAAGTGATATCTCCGACTTTCTACTATTTCTGCAAAGTTCTATTTTGTTCTATTGATAGACTTCTATACAGGAGGCAAATCCATGTCTATGGGTGAACAATGTTTTTGACTTGCATCTTCTGAAGGGGCTATCGAACTGCAAAGCTGCAAGTTGGCTTGAATATTGAAACATGCAATAGACCATTGGTATATACGCACCTTTATGTAGGGAAGTTAGTTTCATTATTGTTCTCCACTTTTTTCTTCTTCTTTGTATTGACGTCAGGGCTTTTAGAATGTATATTGGCGTTGGATATCTGTATAATGATTAGACCATTCATAAATGTATCTCTAGTTACAATCTGATACCTGTACCACTTATTGTTTCTTGCCTCGCGCTCATATCGCACATCGATATACCAGGTCGGTCGGCTCTATGAATCTCAGTACATAATACCCTCATCAACCCACCCAATGTGCTGGCCCGCTCTTTACTCCATTCGCAAAAAGAAAACCAAAGGCAAAATGTTTGACGGAGCCAAGTCTCCCAAAGATAAATACCAATCCGAACGCACTATCCGCGTCGACGCCATGCCTCCTCCTTATCGATCTACATATGTTGTCGAACCAACTCTCGTACCTGTTAATTCTTACCACGAAAGCATGTACTTTGTACAAGAAAGAGAACGAGAGCGAGAGCGAGAACGCGAGAGAGTATTAGACTTTGAGCGGGAGAGGGAAAGAGAAAGGGAAAGAGGACGAAGACCGAGTTGTTCAGATCTCTTCCATAATATCGATGTGATACAACGTCTAGGCGAAAGATTCAAGGGGTTGAATACAACTTTTTCACCACCGCCACCCTCAATCTCCCATTCAAACTCCAGCGCAGCCAGTCATACTTCTTCAGTCGCTGGTAATAGCAACACACATGCTCGAACCCAAACCCAAACTCAAACTCAAACAAACGAGAGTTTTGCGAACACGGCAATATTGGCCGCGAGGATCAAAGAGCTAGAAAGGGAGAAAGAGTTAGCGAGGGAAAAGGAGATCGAAAAGCTGAGCGGTGGATTGAATGGTGTTCGGGGAGACATCAAGGGATTGCAGATGAAATCTGAGAGGGAAGAAGGGAGAAGAGAGGGCAGAATAGAGGGGATGGGTATCAAGATTTTGGGTACTGGGAATATACCCCCATTTGGCGAAACCTGGATCAACACGAACGGAGAAATGAATCCTTTTTCGCCATCTCGCGGCCAAGATCGAGAAGTCGAGACATCGAGACGAAAAAATGAGACGGAACAACAGAATATACGGGGTAGAGTGGATGAGGAAGCTATTTTTCGCAGGATAGATGATAAGTTTGCGGAGGGGAGGATTGATCGGTTGGCGGATGCGGAGAGACAGTTTGGAGAGCGACAACGGGAGATGGTTGCGGTGATGGGGAGAGGAAGGGATAATGAGAGTGCGGTTAGAATGAATAGGTTTGAGGATAGAGTTGAGGGGCGGGTGGAAAGAGTTGAGGGGCGGGTGGAAAGAGTTGAGGATCGGGTTGAGAGGATTGTGGAGAGGGAGATGGGGAGGGGAAGAATATTTGGTGAGGGTGTTAGAGATAGGGATAGGGAAAGAGATAGAGAAAGACGAGACAGAAGTGAGGTTGGAAGAGAAAGATATGCAAGACCTAGAATTATGAGAGAGAGGGAGAGGGAGAGAGATTGGGAGTATGGATATGAGAATCGAGCTGGTTCCGGAGGGCTTAGATATCGGGGGTATGTTTAGATGGGTTGACTGGATGCTATTTGTTAGAGGTACTTTGATTAAAGGCGATGCGTGGTGGGTGTTTGGACTTAGAATATTGCATTGAATCTCATTTTATTTGGTTATGATTATGTGTAGAGATTCTATGCATTCTAGTGAATCGATCGCACTTTTTGGTTTTCTTAATAACACATCTGATCTTCTGTAGGGATGTAATCTGAATGCTCGAATTCCGAAAACATATATGTCAGATAGTAAAAACTATGATATTCTTGCAATGTTGTCATTGATCTCACAATCTCTCAATTTCAGTACACAGCATGGCTTTTCATTTGGAATATACTGAACTGGACAGATCATTCCAGTATGTTAGAACATCTCAACATCGCTCAGATAATTGCATTTGGATATTTCCTCGTTTCTTATTGTTCCCCTGAGATATTTACTAGATTTTCGGCTTCACACTCAATTTATTCCCATCTTTGCAACAAATCCCAGTCAGAAAACTCGTGGGAGCAAAAGTGTGAAGATATTCCCATTTAAATTCACACGCAAAAGACTGACCTGTCTTCCAAGTTGCTCAATAGAAATTACGAGAAATTACGAGAAATTAACCGCAGTGATGCAAGGTCCCTAGAAATACCTCTCCAACCAAGTGGGTACATCATCTATCTCATATGAAAATGAAGAATATCGCCTTAGCAGAACCAGATTGCTCCTAAACCACGCACGTCGGAATCCCCGCTTGTTGATGGTACTCGCATGGACTAAGCATCAAAATTCCAAGCGCCCGGTATCTGTCTTTCCGGATTCTCGACCATATCCCAAAAATCCTTAACGAAGCCCTTATGTATACACTCAGGCTCAATATTAAACCAGAACTGCCAGTCGCTTCTCTTTGGCCCATATGTAAAATTCAACAAACTCACGATATGCGTGTTCCCTATATCAGCGGAGCTTCTATTTGTGAATTGGTCGGAACCACAAATTTGGCCGCTACCCAGTATCTTCTTTTCCCACTGACCGTATTCAACTAAATCAATCCCCTCTAACATTAGCTGATCGAGCCACGTCTTGATCGAATTTTCAAAATTTTTTTTAAGGTGATCATGTATTGCATTCGTTCTATGTCCAGGGCCGCTCACGGGAGCAGAAGAAGTTGCGCCCTTCAATAACTGGAGAAGAAAACTAGAACGGTAATCTTTATATGTATCTTTTAAGTGGTGAAACTTTGAGCCGGCAAGGAAAAGATCATGTACCATGCTTAGATGATCCTTCAAATAATCTTCGTGTAGTGGCATGTAAATCCAATTGCTCAGATCAACCCGATAATTCGCGACTATGAAACCTAAGCAGTGTATGATTCTTTCCAATAGCATGAAGAAATCCGCTTTCTTTAAGTTCTGGACGCAAGTTTCCATATCCATATTGTCAAGAGTCAACCATACGAGTTCTTTCATGCGCATTAATTTGCATTGGGAGACTCTTAGCACTAAAAGTGACCGTTCCTGTTGACTTCTTTCATGAATGGGGTTCTCGGTAGATCGAAGTATCCAATCAAATTCTTCAGGGGTGATCCAGCAGCAGTAATCTAGGAAGTCGTGTAAATTACTGATAACATCGTAATCGGCCTTGGAAACCAAGTATTGCAATATTGCAAAATTATCAACATCAACATCAACACCGAACACTGCAAATGACCATTGCCATGCTGTCCTAAACAGAATCGTAAATGCCCGTAGTTGTGATACAATTTTGAACTAGTGAAGTATTATACTTACTTAGCACCAAACATCTCTACATTTACATCTGCACCTTGGTCTATCAAGAACTGGCATACGTTTTGTTTTCTATTAAGAACCCCCGTCTTGAGATTTTAGTTAAATGAGTTTAAAGACAACCGAAGAGAGAATGGCCTACATGGAGAATGGTATATCCAAATTCATCTACATCAAACAGGCTTGCCCGCCGTGATTGAAATAATTGCTGCATACCAGCCACATTCCCTTCACTGGCCATTTTCATTATAGGCGAATTCATATCAACAACGTTGTATGTTCTCAATGTGAAAGTCCATCCAGATATTGATTGTTGGTAGGCACATAGCTCCCATACACCCGAGAAGAAAGGAAGTCGCAACTTCGCATTAAGTATCTTCTGATGTTTTGATAGTGATTTTGCAGACCTAGAGCCTGAAGTAGTATTCGCACTTGGTGTAACCGAAAGACCCTCTGTACTGCTAGATATCTGTTTTTGGGTGATGTTGATAGATGCAGCTGAGTTAAAGGTATGCAAAGTGTTTCGAATTTCCACCATCTCTGAGAATTGCTGCGTAGCCAATCTCACTTGTTCATCGAGTCTCGATTTGCTCAACCTCCTGGCATCAAGTCAGAAAATATCAAGGCTAGAAGTAGAAATCATCAATACGCAATATAGTTCTGATGCGCCATCATCATCAATGAATTTGCTCTCCCGAGTCTCTTCTCCATCTTCTCAAGCAATTCCTTTTTAATCACCATCTTAACTCCTCCCCATTTCTTTCTCCGTTTCATTTCATCCTCAAGCTCCTTGACGGCTTTGTTCAGTATATCCACACCTTTTTGGCATAACCGAAGCGATCGAGCGGCTGCAGGCGATATCGTTTGGTTCCCAAGGCTGTCCTCGATCTCCGTGAGTAGCACATGCGTTATGTCCAATTCATCGAGAATATACAAGATCTCTTCTGGAGCGTCTTTAACGGCATTCCAAAATGATTTGAGTTTCAAGATGCCATCACCGAGTTGAACAGCTAAGGATATGATGCCAACTGCACTACCAGCGATGCCGAGGGCTTC
Organism: Botrytis galanthina; assembly: GCA_004916875.1. Lineage (NCBI taxonomy): Eukaryota > Fungi > Ascomycota > Leotiomycetes > Helotiales > Sclerotiniaceae > Botrytis > Botrytis galanthina. Next base: position 111,238 of record PQXL01000041.1, read on the forward strand.
TGCCATAATTATGCCAAAGCTCCCAAGACCCTCGCGTTAATGTAATTGCTAAATTTGATAATATTCGCGGAATTATGGGAATGAAAAGATATATAGTGTCATGTAATGATGAAGAAACGAAACAGTGAAAAGAATAGATCGAGCAAGATGAGGGGGCTCAGAGCCTTGTCATGCATAGCTGACCACAATGGGAAGGAGCATCTTCTGAAATGAGCCTATCACCGAATAAGAAGCGTCGCAATGCGCCTTATTGTGGCTGTACATCCCAGTGTAAGGTAAAGTATCTCATTGGAATAGAAAAAAGCTGACCGGTCAAATTCTTCTATTCAACGGATTGTCCCGGAAGTGTAGATCTGAGGTCTATATATAGTGTGAATCTCATTGGACACACGGTCTTGTGTAACATTAAAGTATGGTACAAGGTATTGCATCAATAATTACACAGTTCATTCCACCCTACAAGCACATGAACCATCCAAACTCTCTCCCTTTCACTTCTCATGATAATCCAACTTCTTCAAAAAATCCCAAGTTTTCTTCAATTTTCCCCCAACATCCACGCCATCTTCTCTTCCCCTACCTCTTCTATCTCTCCCCCTACCATTTCTTTCCCTTCCACGTCTCTCACCCCTTCCACCCTGTTTTCCTCCTCTCGATCTCTCCTTTCCTTTCCCACTTTCTTTCCCACTCCCATCTCTACTCTTATCACCCTCTCCCCGTCGTTTTCTCTCTTTCTTTTCCTGGACCGGAGATGGAGATGGAGGCGCTAAGCTTTCAGCATCACTCTCCATTTCCCCATCTTCATTTGCACCTGGATGATTCTCCTCTCCTCCTTCCTCCCCTTCACTTTCTTCACCATCAGAACCGGAATCAGACTCTGGATCTTCTTCCGGTCCCGACTCATCATCACTACCACTTTCACCATCACTATCGTGCTCTTCTCTCATTTGCTCTTGCTCATTTTCTTGCTCAAAGGGTGACTGTCTTGACGGGCTCGGACTCAATTCGTCATCAGGCTGAGAATGGGCTGATTCTGCCGGACTCATAGGTACAGGAGGTCGTTCCTTCTTGCGTGATTTCTCCACGAGAGGTTTCTCGACATGATGATTCTTCTCCTTTGATTTTTTCTCTCCGCGAACATCTCTTTGGCTTTCTTCCACTCCCTTATGTGGCCGAGATTTTTGGGTCTCAGGCTTATGTCTTCGAGATTGTTCTGGTATGTTAGCTGACGGTTGAGGTTGGTGTGGTGCGCGAGGCGCCGGTTGTTGTTGATGTTGATGATGTTGATGTTGTTGCTCAGGACGTCCATAAGGATTGTTGTACATATTATCCGGCCTATTATATTGATTATGTCCCTGAGCTTGTGGTGACATATGCAGGTTATGTGGTATATCACCTGGCCTTTGATATGGATTATGCATTTCCATATGCGCTGCAGGTGCTGGTCCAGGAATCTGGGGTTGCCTATTTTGATATTGATTTTGATCCGGGGGCGTGTGCATTTGCATCTGATTTTGTCCCATGTAGGGATTTGGCGCAGCATAGTTCGGGTTTGGTGCGCCAGAATTTGGATTCGGTGCACCGTAATTGAATCCTGCTACTCCTCTAGCATTCATATGGGCTTGAGGTGGTGCTGCTACAGGCCCAGGAGCAGGAGCATGCGGAGGAGGAGGAACTTGCATATCTTCCGTCCCCGCTCTAGGATCCATCCTAGTCGGACCTTGAGACCCCGGACCCCCAAAGTTCGATTGCATATCATCTTCTCTCGCGACCAAATCATCATCATAAGTTCCAAATCCACTATCAAGATCGCTGTCATCATCACTATCACTTCCTTCATCCATACCTCTTTGACGATTATATCCATGTTCATCATCACTTCCAGATTCGTCATCTGAATCTGAGTCTGGTTCTGATTCCGAGTCCATGTCTGATCCAGATTCTGAATCACTTTCTGAATATGATTGTCTGTGGCTTCTAGACGGTGGAGCTTTATTTCTGGGATTTTGATGTCCTCGACTTGGATTTACGGATTTTGAATCTTTACCTCTCGGATCTTGACCTCCTCGCGCACCTCTTCCGTCCACACCTCTGGCAGAATTTAACGGCGGCGGAAAACTGGGTGGCCTCATTTCACTCCTCGCCGGTACTACAGGAGGTGGCGTACCCCTCATCTGTTGCTGATATGGAGAAGGTTGACGCATAGCTTGCTCGTGGAATTGATTACCTCTTACATCATATCTCTGAGCACCTGGATAAGTAGGAAGCGGAGCTTGTGGGACTTGTGGCGCATAATTCATTCCGGCTCGTAACTGTGGTTGAGCTTGAGCTTGAGCTTGAGATTGCGAAGATCCGAAATTCGCTTGTGGACCTTGTGGTTGATAAGGGGGAAATTGTGTTTGTTGTTGTGGAGGAGCCCAAGAACTTTGAATCTGGGGCATAGGAGGATGTTGAAATGGAGAAGGTGTTCTAGCACTTCTTATCGCTGAGAACGGCGAAAAAGCATTGTGAGGAGCAGTAGCCACACCAGGCGTCAAACTCGGTGGAAGAAAAAGTTCGGATTTCCCACGCGTAGTCGGCATGGGAGGGACTTCTAATTCTACAGGATCACGTTCGCATGCAAGTTCGAAGCGAGTAGAGCGAGGTCGTGAGAGTTGTTGAGGTGTTGAGGGCACGGGAGCATAAGGTGGTGGGTTCGGCGGTTCACTGTTGTCTGTTGCTAGTTCTGCTGCATCTTCGGGGATGGAGGGAAAAGCTGTTGCAGTTGATTTGGTGGAATGGGCGGCTGGGTATGCACTATCCAGCTCTTGAGGTGGCATGTCACTTGGATTGGTTGGGTAACCATTTTGAGGTGCGTAATTGTGTTGACCCATGTAAGAGCGATCGTCATTGGGAAGATAGCTGTAAGAATCTTGTGGAGTTTCCATGTACTGGTTATTCGCAGAATAAGAATTCTCGTTTGCAGGGTAATCAACGTTTGGTGGATTTTGAGAATGATCATCAGCAGGTTCGCGAACAGAATCTTGATGATCAAGCTCAGAAGCTACTGCTGTGGATGAGCGCCTCGAACCTGTATCAGAAGAATCATCAGGCTCTGTTCCATCTTCACTTCCCTGATCAGATTCTGCATCAGAGTTTGAGCGAGCATCATCATCAGGGTCTTTTTGATCAGAACCATTTTCATCCTCGCTTTCATTATCAGGATCATCACCACTATTTTCCTCATCTGAACCAACCGCAGTGCTTTCATCATCTTGTCCATCTTCATGTCCATCTTCAAATGGATCCTTTGTCGATGAAGGACTACCAGGATCTGCACCGCTGGTGACTGATTTTGCATCTTCATCTTCTGGACCTTGATCTGGTTCGGATTTTTGTTTTCCACTATCTTTCTGATCTTCCATTTGAATCCATTCTCCTTGTCCAACACCATTCCACCAATTTACAACACTTTTCCACCAAGCAGTAAAGCCATTTTCACAACACCCGCACCCATCATCATCACCCACATATGGCTCTTCATTATTAGCTCCACTTGGAGGTGGCTGTCCACCATTGCCAGGCCCTCTAGATTTCTCTTTCGGGCCTCTTCTTCTGACACCTCCACCACCGGGCCTAGACCTAGCTCCAGGACCAGGACTTCTGGGAGAGCCCGGCCCTGGAGAAAATCCGCCAGATTGAAGTCTTCCGCGAGGTGGAGGGCTTAGCGATCGCGATCTTCCGGACATTGCAGGACTTGGGGGTCCACTAACCATTGGCGAGCGATAGGAAGAGCCTCCCATTGGAGATCTTTCTTGAGGCGAACCGACATAAGATCCACTTGCCATAGAATCTCTACGTGATCCTATCGGAGATCCCATTTGGGAACCTACTCGAGGCCCCATTGGAGACTCTATTGGGGAATCTGAACGGCTACCTGGAGATTGAGGAGGTGATCCCATGGGTGATTCTCCAGGAGACCCTAGTGAGCCACCTGGTGACTCAATAGGAGAACTTCCAGGTGATCCTCCGGGTGGCATTCCTGGCGACTCACCTGCTATCGATTCTCCCGGTGAGCCACCACCTGACATCGGCGATGATGGGCCCGGAGATCTGCCACCAGGGGGTCTTCTCGACATTGGCGATGAGCCACCCATAGGAGAACGACCACCCATAGGAGAACGACCACCCATAGGAGAACGACCACCCATAGGAGAGCGACCTCCAGAGTATCCACCACCTGGAGATCCTCTCGACATAGGCGACGAACCACCCACAGGCGATCGACTGCCACCCGGAGATCTGTAACCAGAAGCATTTAACCTTGGCAAATTTCTTCTAGGAGAACTATCTCGACCAGATGGTCCCCTGCCACCCGATGGCGGTGGCCCTCTCCCAAGGGGTCCTCTACCGCCTGATGATGGCAGCCCTCTGCCAGGAGGTCCTCTACCATGAGAAGACTGCGGCGGCTGAGATCTGAATGGTGCACCACCTGAACCACCTCCCGGCGGTCTTGAATGGCCACCGGGGGGTGCAGAACGTCGCGGAGAGATGGACCGGCGATTATTTGATTTAGGATCAGATCGATCGGGAGCACCATATCCTGGGGGTCGTATTTGTCGACGATCATCTGAATTAGATTGAGGAGGATCACGTCCATTTGAGCGAGATTGTGGTGGATAATTTGACATGGATCTGCGATCAGGTACTCTTCCAGGCGGTCTACCGCCAGTGGCAGGATTCATTCTTCCGTCACGTCCGGGTAGTCCGTTAGGTCGAGATCTGCCTGGTAAACTTGTTTCGGTAGACATTGAACGGGGATCATGTCCTGCTCTGTCCAACGGGTGTCCTCTATCGTCAATACCTGGCATTGAACGCCCATTGCTTAAATCTCCAGGACGGCCGCGAGTTTCATCAGGGGGGATACCACGTCTGGAAGTTCCATCGGCTACATCGTCTCTTCGACCTGTTGGAAGTGGAAGGTTTCTTGCATCATGTGGGGCACCTCTTCCTTTCTGGCCGCGTCTTCCATCAATGGGGTCATTTCCTTCCCAATCTGAACCGTCATCTTGTCCTCTGTCGTTAAGTGCTCTATCAGGGGATTGAGGACGAGATCGAGAGTTTCCAGGTCGGTCATCGTCTTTTCGTAGGTTATCGTTTCTTCTAAGAGCGTCTTCTTTGCGTGATGATGCATTTTCCCATGGGACACCTGCATTATTTCTATCCCGTTGCTTACCTCTATCCGAAGAATCACCTATCGGAATTGGAGCCGGGACACCAGTACTAGAAGCTTTTGAGATATCGTCGCCATCCTTGCGATGATTCATATTTCGCTTAGTAGGTGAATGTGGTAACAAACTTATCCCTGGTCTACCTGTCCGTTCATCCCCTCCATCTCGTTCTATATCTGCACGTGAGGACCCCCTTGGTATTTCCCCTTCTTCTCTTCGTCTTGCAGGGTTATCTCTCTCGTGGCGATCCTTAGTACCACGAAGTTGGTCCATTGGTAGAGGACCACCCTTTCGTGGATTATTCCTAGCATCTTGCAACCGTCTGTTTTCTGCTTCTCTTGCTCTGGTTGGGGAATTTGGATCCTCCTCTAATGCATCTGGATCATGAGACGACCCCCTTGGCTTTTGCCGTTTTGTATTTTCCAGCACATCAAGGTTACGTAAATTGGGTCTTCTACTTGTAGCTTCCGAGCCATTGGGAACAGAGCTAGAACCAGATGTAGTTGGGGGTGCGGATCGTGTGTTGGATGCTGTTGGTGCCTTTGAGTTTGGTTTGCTAGGCTCTCTATGTCCATGTGGTGGTTTGCGTGAGCTCTCATCTTCACCCCTACCTTTCCTCCTCCCGTGCTTATTACTTTTTCCATCTCTATCTTGCGGTGAATCAAATAAGGAATCTTTGAAATTATCCATCAAATCTTGTATCGATTCTGATCCTAGTTTTCCAATATCATTAACCTCCGAGTTAGTATCCACGTTGAACATCTGTATATAATTAACCAACATGGGCACATCGAATCGAGTATCCCTTGAAACATCGAGCGGGAGAGGTTTAAATTTTACTCCCCTTATCGATGGAGGTTGGGTTGAGCTGGCATGAAGAAGCCCACATTCTGACAAGTCCAAGTCTTTTCTCAAGGGTGTCACTGAGAGACATGTACAATGAGTTCCAACATCATCCGGGCTTTCCTGGGCTTCCCTTATGATAAGAAATTTTTGATTCGACAATCCATCTTCATCTTCAAATGCTGTGCTGAATACCCGACCTTTTGTGAAGAATTTCTTGCTGTGAGTTCGATATCTATCCCCTCCGTTCCTTTTGTCTAAATGTCTCGTTTGTTGATCTGCCATCCGTCCTATGTTCAATAATTTAGCTTGATTGTTTTGCTTTCAAGTCGAGTAATCATACCCTGACGATCACGACTTGAATTACCAACACCTACAGGTAGCGATATATCATTCCTAGTCCTAGCTTTATCCGGAACCTTTCCTATAAATTTATTAGATATATTAAATGACAAATTGAAATCTCAAGGCAACCATACTTCTCTCTTCAGCGGGTAATACCCTTCCCCGTCCTCTGGATCTGTCCATTTTAAAGATCCTTGGAATGATATATACAGAAAACGTACAGAATGATCACATATGAAGTACTGGAAGAAAAAGAAACAGAAATCTAACCTCACAGTGCATACTTACTCAACGTCGAGGAAACACAACACGAGAAACATTGGATAGAACGGGATACTCACTTACATGATTTCCTCCAAAGCGGAGACGTATGGAAAATTAAAATTACATGCCAACAAGAAGTTTGACCGCATCGCCTCAATATCAAGGTCGCGTGAAGGTCAAATCGAGGTCGGCTCTTGCGGCTCTAGCATTGGCGCGCGGTAAAGTTTGTTTTTTCCGAGTTGATGAAGCTCGCGATGACATGTTTATTTATTCTCATGAATGATTTTCAATGGAAGAGTTATCGAATTGAGATATTGTCCTTAACATAGAACGGATCATATTTTTCTCCAAAAATAATATTAAACATCTTCGGCGCCATCCCTCACGATCCGCGAATGGCACTCGATGCGGGCCTTACAAATGGCCACTTAGCCACGAGGGAACTGGGTCGGGACCATTTCCCGCAGTCTACGGTAATTTCAGGATATTCCATCGCGTGAAGTCAATCATTTTCTCGTGATAAAGTGGGTTGCGCAATTCAAATTGTAGATGTTCCTATTGTTTATGTTGTGTGTTTGTGTTGTGGAAGATAGGCTTCTCGGTACGAGGTTTTCCCGCGCTCACATCATACAGTAACTTTACCTCGATTACTTACTTGCCTCACTTAGATCTCCGAAACCATCCACCACCCACTATCCAATGTATACATATAAACCGTTTCAAGGCTCAATAATATAACAAAACACATCAAAAGATCAAAGACAAACATCAAACTCCAAAAAAAAAAAGTTTCAGGTTGAAAATCCGTATAAAGTGCTATCTATAACCTACACACTCCTAACGACCCCCATCCCCCATCTCCAAAATAAAAAAGGTATCAATCAAGAACACTCTTATTTCCCGCGTATAACATACCTATCTATATTCACCACACTCTTTATCTAGGTAGGTAGGTAGTCTGAGAAATACTCGAATGTCTCAATAGATACTTAATACATGTATTTGCACTGAAATTAAAACATCTACTCCGATGGAAGGCGCAAGGGTTGCGCGATTGCAATTGGACTCGGAGCGGTAGAATTTGTGGTTGATGAGATTTATACTCGACTCCCGACTTCTAATATATATATGTGTGTATGATAGATTGGTGAAATAGAGAATCGGATTTTTGATTATAAACCCTGATATCCACAGATGATGTTGGAATCTTTCGAGCGAGAGCAATATTCCGGACTGTCGGAAAGTAGATAGTGAGGTAATGGGTCTTAGAGGGGGAGAAGATAGGATATGGTAAGGGTTAGATTAATATATTAATGTGCAGTTGTTATTTATGGTTTGAAAGAAGTGAAAGAGGTGAAAGAGGTGGATAAGTATGGATCTAGAGATTAGGGAATATAGATCAAAGGGGTGACCTAGAGGTTGAGATGAGATATAAGATATAAAATAGGTTTTTCGATAACGGTGATTTATAAATGACAAGAAGAAAGACGAAAAGAAGGATGCAGATTATGAGATGTGGGATTAAGTCTCAAGGAACGAGTTATAATTAACGATTTAGGAGATTGAGAGAACATACTAAGTTTGTATGAGAAGCCATGTTAAGTAATTAGAATTTGTAATGACGATTTAATTTCGTTGATGGTGAAGAAGAGGTGTGATAGAATAATGATGTATGTTTAGTTTGAAATTAGGAAGTTTGGATATATCACAGAACTGGGAATAATCGGTATCAAGTAAGTAATTGAAGTTTCAAAACGAAGAACAGCACATAAAAGTAAAGAATTGCATGTAAAATCACGCGTGATATTTGCCTATCTATGTAATATTTGGCTACCTAGCCAAATATGTGTCTGCCCGAAACACAAAAATGTGAAAATGGTATCATGTAGAAAAAAAAAATGTATTATGTACAAAGAAAAGGATGAAGAAATCAAAGAATCGTCTCGCATCTCCGCACAGCGGAAAAGCTATACTCTTAAAATGCCATCGTGGCCTTGGCTTTAGTCCAGTAGGCCAATCGCGCAGGGTCAGCGGGATCAACTCCAACGCACTTCATATATGCTTGCCATCCTTCTACGGTACCTGTCTTGAGAGCTGTTTGAGCATCCGCACAGAAAGTCTTCAAAAACCATGGTGCACTTCCCCATGTATACTCGTCAACCAAAACCAAAGCTCGGATCTCGTTCAACTTGTCGTCTGACAAGCCATCGATGGTAGTAGCGGTGGTGATCTTTGCGAGAGGCTCTTTGAGGGCGGGAATAGATTGCGCGTACTGGAGATTGTATTTCGCCATTTGCATGTTTTTTGTTCCTTGGCCTGGACGACCGGGGCTGTGGTTGATGTTGTATTGGAAATTCACGCTTTCAAACGACATAAGTGCGATCATGGCACCTATTTCTCCAGCGGTAAATTCTCCGTTTCCGAAAGCTATAACCATACCCTTTGCTGCTTGAGCAAGAGTTGCGCACTCAGCTGGGAAAGGTGCGGTACTGCAGTCGGTTAAGGCGCCGGAGATTCCACCAACTATGGTTTCGGCTTGAGTGGCACGTCCAAGGATGAGGTTATTCGAGGCAATAGGCGACGCAATGGCGAGAGCCGAAGAAAGAATGATTTGGATTGTCTTGAACAACATAATGAATGATGATTTATCGAGGTAATCTGTTTGAGGTATGGGATTTGAGTTGGCGTATGGTTTCAAGAAGAGAAATAGATTAAGGTTGCGAGGATGTGATGCTTTATGTAAGTCTAGCAATGAGGATTGTTCTCGAATTTATCAACAATTGGCTTGAACAATAAGATTGTTTGTGATGGAACAAAGGAAGAAAGAAACTCTGAGAAAGTGATTGTTGATCCTTTTTGTTATTCTGAAAGAGGGAATGAAATGACTGCAAAAAGAGCCCCGAATAACAGAAAAGAAAGAAACACTTATTTTCAGTCACAAAAAGAGCGAGTTAACAAAGAATTCTTCGAATGACTCCATGATAATAAAGAAACGTATGATTCCCTCAATCCCATACTTCAGATGAAGAAACAAAGGACAGGACAGGTCAGGTCAGGTCACACTTGACTGAGATTCTGTTTGCAAAGGCAAATTACAGAGACATATAAGTGGACGAGGCTCCAGGAGATCCCAAGTATGTTCAGGTGGCGGAGATGATGACAGCCAATACTTTGGACATCAATGCAAGAGTCTGATATCTGAATGTTTCATGTTTCAAGAAGAACGGAATGGTGCAGAACGAACTCCTTGGTTGGTCAATGCTGTGTAGCCACGTGATCGTACTTTCTGACCCTTATTAGAGGCCGTAACGTGAGAAGGAAGCTCTCTTCTCAATATTGGAAGTCGAGTTGAGGAAGTATGGGTAATTTGAAAATTGGACAGTTGAACAATCGGAACAGTAAATCCACAATTACCTAGTAATTTAACAACCTTTCTTTCTGAAAACTCGAATGTCGTTACACACAAGATGAGAAGATGAAAACATCTCCTACTGTGTCAATGCTATGAAGATCATTTACAAGCGGACTTTTACTAATTAAATCCCGCTGCTCATGAGCTTGCAAACGGTCCAAGCAATTAAATTCCGAGTTACCTATAGTAGGTATTGGATCGCATGAATCGTCATCGATACAGCAGATTCGAACTGTCCATTTTTTGAGACACAAGTACATGTACGGTACACGTTAAGGAGAGGAAACGGGTTCACACGATAAACACATTGTACGAAGACTGGAAAGGAAAGCCTTACGAGGAAGTTGCAGCGGGTGTGGAAGAACGGATCGTAACGATGCACTGTGTTGTCGAAGATTTGATTAGGCGATTGGCCAGCCTACGAGATGACATGCACTGTGGTTCAATTAATCGACACAGCCTCTTCTCGACCAACAAACGTTTTCGGATGGAGATAGCACGAAACATGAATGTGTTGCTTCAAAACTGGTAAGTCGTGTGGGTGGTCCATACCAATATACGGAATTTTGAGGAACGATGGTGAGATTCGAGTAACCCAGAAGATGAACCGCCGTTCAATTGTGAGTCGTTACCTTGTAGGGCTGGAAAACGTATATTGAGGTACTTTGAGGTACTTTTTCTTTGCTCGATGCACAAGGGCACATGCTATGTATGAGCTTTACGAGGGCCTTACAAGGGCCTTACGAGGGCTTCACGATGGCTTCACAAGGGCATGGGAGGGCATGAAAAGGGCAGAGGGGCAGAGGGGAAAATCTTGATGGCAGCGCTATGCCGTGCAGCCCATTATTATGACGAAGATACAAAGCTGCAGCCCTGCGGCATGGAAAGTGTCTCGAGGGTATGACCAAATTTTCGTGCCCATGATATTTTCCAATGCCATCGCATTTTGTGGACCAGCATTGACTCATCCTTGCAGAGGGGCCCTCCCGATCTGATGAAGATCAAGCTTTAAACTTTAAAGTTGCGGAGACGTGGTCAAATGGGAGTCATCGACCGCCGCCGTCTCGATCGCTTGGGGAATGGAGGAAGAGGGCAAAATGCATGATCCGCACATCAGAATTTGGACACCTGATATGATAAACTTTGGATGGTTCCGATGGATGTCCAGGTGGAAGCTTACCAAGCTCAGCACGTAGCACACTAGGAAACTCAATTCATTAGATAGGTACCTAGGGTGGATCTACTGTCGACGTGTGTTGACGCAGACATGAAAGCTCTCATATCCAAATAGGAAGTTGTTAATCAATCTTGGGATCTTTACGGCGTACGATGATTGATACCTAGAGAACATGACGATGGATATATTTGCAAACGTATTCAGACTCGTAAGTCGCCAAGCTTCGCTGACGACGAAGATGCCATAGCATTGAAAATTGATTGATTATGCGGGGAATGGCCAAACGTGATGATGATGATGATACCCTTACATGACTGACGGAAGGAGAAAAAAGACCAAAGATAAGATAGACAGGTAGGTACTCTGTACGGAAATCCATGGGATATACCGGTCATCGAAACTGCCACCGAAGGGTTCAACGACATTGTTCTTCTATTGGCTCTCGATACGTATATGTGACACCCGAGGTCTTTGAAGCAGCGAGCGTGGCTTAGATGTGCGGTTTTTTCCATTCCCCCGTGCAAAATTGAGGCTCTTTTACTACTCGGTGAGAATAAAGTGGACTCGGGGTGATAATTCCCCCGTCTTACTCTGTCTGTTTGCTGTACACTGTACCTACTACCTACTACCCAGGTCCCAAACACCAAAACAATACTCCGTACCTGTACCCTGCCCTACCCTACCGCTGACTAAAATAAAAGGGGAAACGATTCAGTCTGGTCTTTTGTCTCTTGTCACCACCCCCCCGTCGCTGATGACGGAAAGGGAAAGGACAAGCTTTGAGCCATGCACCTTATTTCATGAATATTTGACGCTCTTTTAGCTTCGATCAGGTGGATTTCCCGTTTCTTCCGTGGGAACGGGGAACGGGGCTCGGGGTTCAATGGTCGAGAATGCAGTATGGTATACAGAGGAACCAGTGTGTGGACAGACCCTCAGAGGTAATTAATATCCTACTCTTATCTTCGCTTTCGCTTGCAGTGATCGACAATCGTTTCAATGAATTGACATCAATTTCATACGATAATTTGGTTCGAGTGGAGTCCTCTCCATACCAAGGTGAGAGAGTTACATTGATCAGTGATCACACAATGTTTTGGGAATGGAGGATGAAAAGTTGGATACACACTGTTTTCTTGCGGGAATATCTAGTACCTCACATCCAAAAGTACAATGGAGAATTAGCAAATACCTAGCCAGCATCATAGATTCACAAGTAAACCATCTTTTACGCTTAAATGTCAAAGGCTTGAATGAATGATGGAAATAGCATCGCCTCCCGACCAAACAGTTTAAGCGCGAGACTTCAACAAGGGTGGTTTGGAAGAGACAATCTGGCGGGGCCCCCCTTGTGAGTGATCATAATGGCGTTCCGTGCCCACGTTTATCTTGATTCTTACTGTGTTTTATTTTATAAATCCACCCGGCTGGTTATGACTTATCTTGGGATGCTGCCACTTTTGGTTACAGATTGACTGACGACCTGGGGACGGATTGCTGGGCACACTCGATGAGGATGAGAATGAGAAGATGTGTCTTCTTATAGAACTTTCCCACTCTGGGTCAATTAGCGATGGTTGTGTGTGGCACATGGATTTTGACTCGATGGGATCCTTATGTGCTTCTGGATTTACAGATGTGTATTTTTAGCTGTGCGGTTGAATACTGTAGAGTGGGTGGTTGTTGGTTTCACTACCCATCTATGTATTCCGTGCATTGTGCAAATGTATGTAGATAGATAACCTCACACAAAGGCAGCAGGGCTATTTATTGGCCGCCGAAATCACCACCCGACCGAAGGACCAGAGCATAGTCCATATTAACCTCCGGGTCTGCACTGCGGGGAAGCAATGGACGGCGCCCATGTGCTCGTCGGATGGGAGAGATACGCGCGAGAATCAAGGGGTTGAGATGTCGAATTTGGGAGCATGGTGAATCTGGATCGCGACTAAATGCTCGGGAAGGGTCATGATCGTTGGGTTGGTGTTGGGGTTAAGGATGCTTCATGATTGATTTGGTTTAGCTATGGAATAGTTGACGATGGTATTAATTGAGATATTAACCACCGTGAGGTATTAATCAAATTGGGAGCTCAACAATATAATATGTATGATGTACAAGCGCGATAGGAAGGGAAAGAAAACAAAATCTCCAAGCAGCCGTTGCTCATTGCTGTTTGGAAAGCAATCGGTAATTACACTTTCCTATCTTGGTAAATAGACGCCGTCGTGGAGATGTTCGAGATTGCACGGAAGGAAAATGGGATGTGATGAGTTACCAAGTGGTGTTGGAAGTTGGAAGGTTTGGGATTTCATCTCGGTTTCGGGATCGTACGAGGGGGGCCGAAGAGGAAAATTGCTGCGAGGGATGATGAGATGGATGTTTGTTGGATGTTATGCTATGGTGTTTTGAGTTTGGGAGACCTCTTCGGAGACCTTGGCTGGGTTTATTGGTGTGGTGTGGATGGATGGTATAGTGGGTTGAACATTGTTGAGCATCAAGCAGTGACAGTAATATATCTAATTCTACCTATGCTATGCGATAGCTACGTAGTATCTAGTCCCACTGGTGTCCCTATCCTTTCTATATGTCTGAGAAGTTCATCCTCCAACTGAAGCATATAAAAATAGAATAGCAGTAGTAGAGAGGGAAGTGAAGGATGAAATAAAAGATGATATCAATTATTACCATTGCCACGCCTCCAAATCAATTGTATTACACTCCTCCCCTGGTTGAAATTGGATTACCAAGCTAACTTCATTTTGGCTCATCCTTGCTCATTCCTCATTGAGCTACAACTACCTAGGTGACTAGGGTTAACGAGCTTCACAAGTGACAAGCCCATTCTCACTGTTGCCTAGAAATCAATGGCCGCTTTAATCAATCTACGGACGAGGCGGATCTATGGGCTAATCAACCTCCAAATCTAAATTTCGCATCATCTTTCATCTCACTCACTCGACTCACTCGACTCACTCGACTCACTCAACTCACTCAACTCTCACTTATTCTTTCCTCTCTCTCTCTCTCCCTCCCTCCCTCTCTCAATACCAAACCTACCTCCTCCACGCCAAGTTTAATCGACATCTGACAAACCAGTTCCCGTTATTTAATTCCTCACCGGCCACGAATCTCACTAACGCGTTCAACCTCGACTTAACCCCAAACAATACACACGATTGTTTGATTCACGATTCCATTCATCTCTCCATCCCATATCAAACTGATAAATCTTATACCTCATTCGTCAAATTCTTTCAACCCTTCTAGGCAACAACCTCACCTCCACACCTTAAACCTTAATCTTGACCCTCTTCTATCCCGACCCTTCGCGCTTCTCTCTTCCCTCCATCTTAGCACTGCCATCGAGAGATCTTTCATGAACCAGAGCTTCGACCGATCAAGGGAAAACAAACATCGCAAGACTAAATAGAAGTCGGAGTCGTCGACACGAACCTCATTGTCGTCTTTCCTGACTTTCATTTGCTAGCTTGTTTTGAACCAACTTCGAGAAAGGCTCTCAGCCTCGAAAGTGATATTTGTGCCGCCAAACTACCTCCATCTCTACTCACTTGTACGCTTTGATTCATTCTTTCCCCGTACTCTGATCTACTCTACTTCATCCACTTTCTCCCTCCAAGACCTTGATTGAGCAATTATTGGTCCGAAAGTCAATTCGTATGGATTGATTAATCTCAGCCATACATCTCTCTACCTTCTTTCCCACACCGAAGCTACTTTCACCTATCACATACATTTTATCTCCGTTGATACCACACCCACACCCCGAAACGGATCGATTCATTCTCATTTGTGACTCACATTTCTTGCATGGAATAAAAGATTCCCAGGGCTAATCAATCTCACCCTAGTCTTCGAACAATTCGCAAGTTCACAAGACCTGACCACTCAGGATGTCGTTCACACATCCCCGAAGAACTACAAAGACCACATCTGCTGCTGTGACTCTTCTTGCGAATACGTCAAGCCGGCCAACAGTTAATACAACTATGGCTTCCCTTCGCAAAGGTGCCACTTTCCACTCACCTTCTTCTCCTACCAACGAAGTCGATGGTGCATTCAATCTTTCGGCTCTCGAACGTTCATTGTCCAATCTGGAAGATTTCGCCGTCGAATCACACAAGCGTCGTGCTGCCGATGTCATAGAATCATTCGAGCTTACTGCTGCCGGCAATCAATCATCTTCTACTTCACGTCGTCGCTTCCGTGACGAGTCTGATCCTGTTCCTCGAGGTGTCGTCAACGTTGAGAACCCCTCCACCAAATCATACAATACCGAATTGATGGACGGCGTCATGCCATCAGAACCATCTTCCGTCAGACGATCAACACGTCCCCGTCGCACCACGCCGAGATATGCAGACAGTGGTCTTGGATCATCCATCGGGTCATCGTCATCAGACAAGAAAGTAATCACCGATGACAATGTCTCCAAATCTACCAAGCCATCCACGATAACTAGATCGGCTGCCGCTCCATCTACAACCATCAAAAGCCTTCCTAGACTTAGTGCTCGCACTACCGCTCGCATTCAAGAGCATATCTTGAAGCCCCTCCTAGCAAAGGAGTCTTTCAAAGACTTGCATCCCCTCCTCCAAGACTGTCCCAGACGAATTCATCAGAAGGAAATCGTATCTCTCCGCGACCTGGAGAAGACTTTAATTTTTACCGCACCTGTAAGTGAAATCCATATTGATGTTGGTTGGGAGTTTACTCACTGGTTCTCGCAATTGAAGAAGTACACAAAGAGCGCCTCCTTGTACCTCGACTTTTGTCTGGAATCGATTCATTGCATCCAAGCTACCGTCGAACTTGTTAATGAACGCGAACAAACGCGACCAAACGACCGCCCATATACTAACGGATACTTTGTCGATCTCGTCGAACAGATTAAGCAATACGCTGAACAGGTCCGAGAAGCTAAGGAGAAGGAAGAGAAAGGAGAAACGATTAGCGAGATGGATGCTCACCCGTATGTCCCCCAGGTTTCTTCATGCTCAAATGTGAAGTTTGAAAATTGGCTAATCAGTTGGCCATTTAGATCAGATGAGGTCAAGCTTCACGGTGGTCTGACCAGAAATGGCAGACCCGCTGAACTTGTCCGCATCAATAAGAAAACTGGCAAGGCCATTTCCATTGCCACCGGTCAACCGGTTGACATGGACGATGATGACAACAAGTCTATGAGATTTAAGCGCTCCTTGAGCGAAGAAGCCGAAGATGAAGAATCAGTGATGAGATCTATGGCACGTCGTAAGAAGGATGCTTCTGCTGCTGAGCTCGCTCCTAAATTTTGTCGCGAGAAAGGATGTGATAAGTCATTCAAGCGTCCATGTGACTTGACAAAACATGAGAAAACCCATTCCCGCCCCTGGAAGTGCCCCGTTACTTCATGCAAATACCACGAATATGGTTGGCCAACCGAGAAAGAGATGGACCGTCATCAAAATGACAAACATTCCGCCGCTCCTCCACTATTCGAGTGTCACTTTAAGCCTTGCCCATACCGATCAAAACGTGAGTCGAATTGCAAGCAACACATGGAGAAAGCCCACGGCTGGGAGTACGTTAGATCGAAGAACAACGGAAAGAACAGACCTGCTGCACCTGCTGTCATTCCCAATGGTCTTCCTACTCCTCAGAACACTATCATTCATACTCCAGGCAGCGATTCTAACCTTGAATCTCCACTCATTGCTGATGATGAGATGCTCTATGAGAACACTTCATTATATACCACCAACCACAGCATGGATTTCTTTGGCCCAGCATACCCTGCTGAAATGAACTTGTTCCAACCCCCACAATCATTGAACATGGAATATTCTCCCATTACGGATAACTCCTTCTCACCTGATGGACAATCGCCATTTGATGCAAACTCTCCTTTCAACTCCACATCTGTTCTTGGTGCTCAAGATCAATTCCAAGAGACTATGCAAGCTTACCCACCAAATGATGAATGGGCAGCTTATGAGCAAACTGATCTTTACAGCGCTCCAGCTCAAATTCAGATTCCATCTAACCACCAAATCTACCAAGATATCATGGGTCAAAACGCCATGGCATTCGAGACTTCGGGTGTCACATATCAAACTCAACATCAACAACCCCAACCCCAACAACACCCACAATCGATGGCACATATTTCACCTATCGGCGAAGGTAATACCATGCTTTACACACCAAAATCTATGCAAGACTTTGATGAGGGATTTGAAGACTTTGTTCCAAACAACACTCGCATGACTACCAATGGTGTTCAAGATTTCCAACTCTTTTCTGCACCCCAACAAAGACAAAACAGCAACCCAGCTCCACTCTTTGGTGAAATCATTCCTCAAGCAACACTTGGATTTCCTGGAATCCATCCCGAGGATTTGATTGCATTCTATGCCCAAACCGCTGCTAATTCTGCTGCTGGCACTGGCAACCACTTGCCACAAAACCACTACCAAAACCATCAACAACCTCAACAACATCAACAACAATTGCATCAAAACATGAACATGAACATGACCATGGATTGGTCTTCTGATGATTATGGCTACAACAGTCATTAAATATCACGTATAAGCAGTGGATGAAATGACAATCCCATTTCATAACCTTTTAAGTTGTTGGCATTAGCATAGTTGCATTTTTTATCGTTGGCGCTTTTTTGCATTTTTCCAAATCAGTTTTACGAAAGTTTTCAAGCTCGCTGTTTTTTCTCAACAATTTTTTTCCTTTCTTGATGAATTGATGAGTAGTAGTTAATGTGTGAGGGGTTTTGTTGAAGTGCTTGGTGGATGTGGAATACGATGGATGGGTAGGGTTTCTTAGATCTCGACGGGTGGTCGACCGTTACACCGGGACGGGACTGACCGGGGATATTTTTATCATGATTTTTTTCTTTCTGGGAGAGATAGCAGATGGAAACAGATCTCGCGTTTTACAGTAGCTGATTTGGATGGTTGGTATGGATGGATCTTGAGTTTATTTCATTTGATTTGGCTGGATGGGAGTTGAAATGAATTGAATTGGTGTTTCTACTTAGGGTTCTATCTGAATTGGATGGGTATTGATTGATTGGGTGGAAATGGGTATTGAATCGGAGAATGGGAGGATGGTGGATGGTGAAGGGGAGGGGGGCGAGAGACAAGTCGATGGATTGATAGTATGGGAAATGGTATTGGAAGAGATTCTAGAGAGGAAAGATACGTAAGATACATGACCAGACAGAAATACTTTTGATAGAAATGAGATTATTATCATATCCATTTATATGACTGATTGACTTCAATCCGGTGATTGTTTTGTGACTATAATGCGTGTTGTGGTTAGGTACATAAGGGGAAATGTTTGCGAAATCCGTTTATAGTATGTATATTTCATCTTGATTCATACATGCGCTTGATGATACAATTGAGAACCCTCGAGCGTATCTACTTGTCGCATTTAAAATCGATAGTAGGTACACACTCACTACTTGCCTCTTGGATCAAAGCAATATATGATATTTTCCAGGGAAGCGACAAGATTTAAGGTGATGTGATGTGATGACTAGGTAGGTATGAAAATCATTGTTAAAATTATTATCACAGTAGAGAGTGAAGAGAGTGAAGAGAGTTAGATATCTTTCATCTCTGATGGGTTTGGAAATATATAGAAATAGAATGATTATAGATGGCGTGGTAAGTGGGCTTAATTTGAGTTTTTGTTAGGGAGGGAGGGGGTTGAGGAGGGATGGAGGGATGGAGGGATGGAGGGATGGAGGGATGGAGGGATGGAGGGAGGGAGGGAGGGAGGGA